>JAYMFT010317492.1:0-10042 GCA_038088735.1 Panulirus argus | reverse complement strand
AAATTATCAATAGGAGTAGCTCTATTCCACACACTGTCCTGACTGTTGTACATGTAAATATTTTTATATTTCTACTACACAAAGGGTTTGTTGATAAAATGTATAAGAAATATTTATATATCTTTACTACCCACGACGTTGGCCGGGGGGAGTGCAAATAATTCAAGGGGAGAGCTAAAAAAATGTATAAAAACGACTGGGGAAGTGGAAATTGTACGTATGATATTGACTGGGGAGTGCAGTATCTGAGGGAGTCCTTATTAAATGTTACACCGGCAATTGACAAGGCTGGCCAATCTACCTAGAACCGGCAACTAACAGGTATGGTCAGCCTGCCCGGAACCGGCAATTGACAGGGCTGACCAGCCGGCCTGAACCAGCACCTGACAGGCCTGGCCAGCCTGCCTGGAACAGACACCTGAGATGCGTGGTCAGTATAATTGGAACCGGCAATTGATAGGCCTGAATAGCATGCCTGGAACTGGCACCTGACAGTCCGGGCCAGCTTGCTCGAAACCGGCAATTGACAGGGCTGGTCAGAATGCCTGGAACCGGCACTTAACAGGCCTGGCCAGCCTGCTCGAAACCGGCACCTGAACAGACCTGGTCAGCTTACCTGGAACCAGTAACTGACAGGCCTGGCAAATCTGCCTGGATACGCACCTGACAGGCCTGGTCAGCCTGCCTGAAACCGACAACTGACAGGCCTGGCCAGCTTGCCTGGAACCAGCAACTGACAGGCCTGAACAGCATGTCTGGAACTGGCACCTGACAATTCAGGCCAGCCCGCCCGGAACCGGCAACTGACAAGCTTGGCCAACCTCCCTGGAACCGGCTACTGACAGGCCTGGCCAGCTTCATTGAAACCGGACTCTGATAAAACTGGCCTGTCTCCCTGGAATCGGCAACTGAGAGGTCTGGTCTGCCTCCCTGGAACTGGCAATTGTCAGGCCTGACCAGCCTACTTAGAAAGGGCAACTGACAGGCCTGGACTGCCCCCTGGAAACGACAACTGACAGGCCTGGTCTGCCTCCCTGGAACTGGCAACTGATAGGCCTAACCTGCCTCCGTGGAATTGGCGACTGACAGGAATGGCCACCCTTCTTAAAAAAGGCAACCGACAGGCCTGGCCTGCCTCCCTGGAACTGGGAACTGCCAGGCATGGCCTTCCTTCTTGACCCTGGCAACTGACAGGCCTGACCTGACTCTCTGAATGCAGTAACCGACAAGCTTGGCCTGCCTCCCTCGAACAGGCAACTAACAGGCCTAACCTGCCTCCCTAGAAACGGCAACTGACAGGCCTTGCCTACCTCCCTGGAACCGTCAAATGACAGGCCTGGCCTTCCTCCCTAGAACCGGCAACTGACAGGCCTAGTCAGCCTTCCTGGAAGCGGTAACTGAAATGCCAGTTCTGCCTCCCTGGAACGGGGAACTGACAGGCCTGGCCTATGTCCTTGGTAATGGCAACTTACAGGTCTGGTCTGTCTCCCTGGAACTGGCTACTGACATGCCTAGCCAGCCTACCTAGAACCGGACACTAACAAGCCTGGTTTGCCTCCCTGAAAACGGCAACTGAGAGGCCTAGCTTGCCTGTTTGGAATATGAAACTAGCAGGCCTGGCCAGCATCCCTGGACCAGCAACTGAGAGACCTGGCCAGCCTCCCTGGAACTGGATATTGACAGAACTGGTTTGCTTCCCTGAAATCGGCAACTGAGAGGTCTGGTCAGCCTCCCTGGAACTAGCAATTTACAGGCCTGACCAGCCTACTTAGAGCGGGCAACTGACAGGCCTGGCCAGCATGCTTGGACGGCAACTGACAGGGCTAGTCTGCCTCCCTGTAACTGGCAACTGTTAGACCTGAACTGCCTCCTTGGAATCGGCAACTAACAGGACTGGCCTGCCTCTCTGCAACCGGGAAGTGACAGTCCTGGCCTGTCTCCCTACGACCAGTAACTGACAGGCCTGGCCTGCCTCCGTGGAACTGGCGACTGACAGAAATGGCCAGCCTTCTTAAAAAGGCAACTGACAGGCCTGGCTTGCCTCCCTGGAAATGGAAACTGACAGGCCCGGTCTGCCTCCCTGCAACCGGGAACTGCCAGGCCCAGTCTACCTTCTTGACGCTAGCAACTGACAGGCCTGGCCTGACTCCCTAAATGCAGCAACTAACACGTTTGGCCAGCCGCCCTGGAGCCGGCTGTTGTCAAGCCTGGCCAGCCTCCCTACAGCCAGAAACTGATAGGCCTCACCAACCTCTCTAGAACAAACAACTTTTAGGCCAGGCCTGCCTCCTTGGAACCGGCAACTGACAGGTCTGGCCTGCCTTCTTGAAACCGGCAACTGACAGGCCTAGTCAGCCTTCCTGGAAGCGGTAACTGATAGGCCAGTCCTGCCTCCCTGGAACCGGGAACTGACAAGCCGGGCCAGCCTCCCTGGAACTGGCTACTGACATGCCTAGCCAGCCTACCTAGAAACGGACACTGACAGGCCTGGTCTTCCCCCTTGAAACCGGCAACTGGCAGGCCTGGCCTGCCGCCACAGAATCGGCAGCTGAGAGGTTTGGTCTGCCTCGCTGGAACTGGCAACTGACTGGCCTGGCCAGCCTACTTAGAACCGACAAATGACATACCTGGCATGCCTTCCTAGAAACGGCAACTGGAAGGCCTAACCTGCCTCCCTGGAACCAGAAACTGATAGGCTTCGCTTATTTGCCTAGAACTGATAGCTGACAAGCCCTGTCTGCCTTCCTGGAACAGGCATCTGACATATCTTGCCAGCCTCTCTAGAACCGGTGACTGACAGGCCTGGCCTGCCACCCTGGAAACGGCAAGCGACAGACCTGGTCTGACTCCCTGGAACCAGCAACTAACAGACCTTCTCTGCCTTCCCGGAAGCGGCAACTGAGAAGCCTTGTCAGTTTCCCTGAAATTGGCAACAGACAGGTCTAGCCAGCCTGCCTGGAACTGGCAACTGACAAGCCTAGCCAGCTTGCCTGAAAACGGCAAATGACAGGCCTCAACATCTTCCGTAGAACATGCAACTGACAGGCCTGGACTACCTCCCTGGCACCAGCAACTGATAATTCTGGCCAGCCATCCTGGAATCGACAACTGACAGGCCTGGCCTCTCTCTCTGGAATCGGAAAGTGACGGGACTGTCCTGCTTACCTGGAACGGGCAACCGACAGATCATGCCAGCTTCCCTAAAACCGGCAACTGACAGGCCTGGCCTGCCTCTATGGAACCGTCAAGTGACAGGTCCTGCCTGCCTTCCTGGAAGCGGCAACTGACAAGTCTGGCCTGCCTCCCTGGAACCGGCAAGCGACAGACCTGGTCTGCCTCCTTGGAAACGGCAACTAAGAGGCCTTCTCTGCCTCCCCAGAACCGGCAGGTGACAAGCCTGGCCTGCCTCCCTGGAACCGGCAAGTGACAGGTCTGGCCAGCATCCCTGGAACCAGCAACTGACTGTCCTGGCGTGCCTTCCTGGAACCAGAAACTGACAGGCCTCGCTTATCTGGCTGGAGCTGACAACTGACAAGCCCGGCCTGCCTCCCTGGAATCGGCATCTAACAGGTCTTGCCAACCTCTATGAAACCGGTGACTGACAGGCCTGGCTAGCCTCCCTAGAACCGGCAAGCGATAGACCTGGCCTACCTCTCTGGAACCAGCAACTGACAGGCCTTCTCTTCCTCACCGGAAACGGCAACTGAGAAGCCTGGCCAGTATCCCTAGATTTGACCACTGACGGGTCGAGCCAGCTTGCCTGGAACTGGCAACTGATAAGCCTGGCCAGCCTCCCTGGAACCGGCAACTGGAAGGCCTGTCCTGTTTCCCTGGAACTGGTAACTGACAGACCAGGCGTGACTCTTTGGACCGGCAGCTAACAGGTGAGGTCTACTTCCTGGATAGCGGTAAATGACAGGCCTGGCTTGACTCCCTAGATGCAGCAACTGACAAGCCTGGCCAGCCTCCCTGGAACCGGCTACTGACAGGCCTGGCCGGCCTCCTTGGAACCGGACATTGATAGAAATGGCCTGCCTTCCTGAAATCGGCAACTGACAGGCTTGGTCTGCCACCCTAGAACCGACATCTGATAGGCCTAGCCTGCCTTCCTGGAACTGGCAATTGATAGACCTGACCTGCCTCCTGGAATCGGCAACTAACAGGACTGACCTGCCTCTCTGCAACCGGGAAGTGACAGGCCTGGCCTGCCTCCGTGGAACTGGAGACTGACAGGAATGGCCAGCCTTCTCAAAAAGGCAACTGACAGACCTGGCCTGCCTCCCTGGAACTGGGAACTGGCAGGCCCGATCTGCCTCCCTGCAACCGTGAACAACCAGGTCCGCCCTACCTTCTTGGCACTAGCAACTAACAGGCTTGGCCTGACTTCCTGAATGCAGCAACTGACAAGCCTGGTCAGCCTCCCTGGAGCTGGCTGTTGTCAAGCCTGGCCAGCCTTCCTACAGCCGGCAACTGATAGGCCTCACCAACCTCTCCAGAACAAACAACTTTTTGGCCAGGCCTGCCTCCCTGGAACCGGCAACTGACAGGCCTGGCCTATCTCCTTGGTACCAGCAACTTACAGGCCTGGTCTGTCTCCCTGAATGCGACAACTGACAGGCCTGGCCAGCATCCCTGGAACCAGCAACTGACGGGCCTGGCGTGCCTCCCTGGAACCAGAAACTGACAGGCCTAGCCTACCTCCCTGGCACCAGCAACTGATAATTCTGGCCAGCCATCCTGGAACCGACAACTGACAGGCCTGGCCTCTCTCTCTGGAATCGGAAAGTGACGGGACTGTCCTGCTTACCTGGAACGGGCAACCGACAGATCATGCCAGCTTCCCTAAAACCGGCAACTGACAGGCCTGGCCTGCCTCTCTGGAACCGTCAAGTGACAGGTCCTGCCTGCCTTCCTGGAAGCGGCAACTGGCAGGTCTGGCCAATATCCCTGGAACCGGTAAGTGACAGGCCTGGCCTGCCTCCCTGGAACCGGTAACTGACAGGTTTGGCCAGTCTCTCTGGAAACGGAAACGGACAGGCCTGGCCATCCTACTTAGAATGGGCAACTGACAGGTCTGGCCTGCCCTCCTGAAAACGGCAACTAACAGGCTTTCATTGCTTTCCTGGAACCGCCAACTAACAGGCCTGTCTTGCTTCCCTGGAAACGGCAACATACAGGTCTGGTTTTCCCCTCTGGAACCGGCAAGTGACAGGCCCTGCCTCCCTCTCTGGAACCGGTAAATGACGGGTATGGCCAGCCTCCCTGGAACCGGCAACTGACAAGCCTGGCCCTCCTCCCTGAAACAGGTAACTGACAGGTGCGGCCTGCCTCCCTGGAACCGGCAACAGACAGACCAGGCCTGCCTGCCCGGAACTGGCAACTGAGAAGTCTGGTCTGCCTGGAACCGGCAACTGAAAGGCCTGGCCTGCCTCCCTGGAGCCGGCAACTGACATGCTTGTCCTGCTTCCCTGGAAACGGCAACCTACAGTTCTGGCCGCCCTCCCTCGAACCGGCAGCTGAAAGTCCTGTCCAGCCTCCCTGGAACCGGCATCTGACAGGCATGGCCTGCCTTCCTGGAACCGGCATATGACAGGCCTGGTCTGCCTCCCTGGAACCGGCAACTGAGACGCCTGGCCAGCCTTTCTGGAACCTACAACTCACATGCCTGGCCAGCCTCCCCTGGGATGGCGACTTACAGGCTTGCCTCCTTGGAACCGGGAATTGATAGACATAGCCTGCCTCCCTGGAAGCAGTAACTGACAGGCCTGACTGCCTCTCTGGAACTGGCAACTCGCCTTCCTAGAACCGGAAACTGACAAGCCTGGTCAGCCCCCTGAAACCGGCAACTGACAGGCCTGACTTACCTACCTGGAACTGGGAACTGACAGTTCTGGCCTGCCTCCATGGAAGCGCCAACTGACAGGCCTGTCCTGCCTCCCTGGAACCAGAAACTGACAGGCTTGGCTTGTCTCTCTCGAAATGACAACTGACAGGCCTACTTGACTCTCTTTAATCGGGAAGTGACAGGCCTGGCCTGCTTTCTGGAACCGACAACTGACAGGCCTGACCTGCCTTTCTGGAATCGGCAACGGACAGGTCTGGCCAGCCTCCCTGTAACCGGAAAGTGATAGGCCTGGCCTGCCTCCCTGGAACCGGAAACTGACAGGTCTGGAGAGCCTCCCTGGTAGTGGCAACTGACTGGCCTGACTTGCGTTTCTGGAATAGGCAACTGATGGTGAGTCCTGCCTCTCTGGCACCGCGAACTAACAGGCCTGACCAGCCTTCCTGGAACTGGCAAGTAGTAGACCTGGCCTGCCTCCCTGGAACTTGCAACTGTCAGACTTGGCCTGCCTTCCTGGGTCTCACAACCGACAGTCTTGGCCTGCCTCCCTACAACCGGCAAGTCACAGGCCTCGCTTGCCTCCTCGGAAATGGAAACTTAAACTCCTCGCCAGCCTCCCTAGAACGACAGTTGACAGATCTGGCCAGCCTCCCTGAAACTGGCAACTAACAACCATGGCCTGCTTTCTTGGAACTGGCAACTGACAGGCCTGGCCAACCTCCCTGGAACCGAGAACTGACAAGCTTGGCCAGCTTGCCTGGAACTGGCAACTGACAGGCCTGGTCAGCCTGCCTCGGACCGATAACTGACAAGCCTGTCCTGCCTCCCTTGAAGTGGTAACTCACAGGTCTGGCCAGCCTTCCTGGAACCGGCAACTGACAGGTCTGGCCAGCCTCCATGAACCCGGCAACTGACAGGTCTGGCCTGCTTCCCGGGGACTGGCAACTGGCAGGCCGGGCCAGCTTGCCTGGAACTGGCAACTGAGAGGCCTGGCCAGCCTCCTTAGAACCGGCAACTGTCAGACTTCGCCAGCTTCCCTGGAACCGGTGACAGACAGGCCTGTCCTGCCTCCACTGAACTGGCAATTCGAAGGCTTGGCCAGCCTTTCTAGCGTCAGTAACAGATAGGTCTGGCCATTCTATCTGGAAACAGCAACTGACAGACCTGGCCAGCCTTCCTGGAACCGGACACTGACAGGCCTGGTCTACCTCCCTAGAATCGGCAACTGACAGGCCTGGCTAGCCTCCCTAGAACCGTAACTGACAGGTCTGGCCTGCCCCCTTGGAAGCGCCAACTGATAGGTCTGGCCAGCCTCCCTGGAAGCGGCAACTGATGGGCTTGGCTTGTCTCTCTGGAACAGAAAACTGACAAGCCTAGCCAGCTTGCCTGGAACCGGCAACTGACATGCCTGGCCAACCTCCCTGGAACGGGCAACTGACAGGTCTGTCCTGCCTCCCTTGAACTGGTAACTCACACGTCAGGCCAGCCTTCCTGGAACCCACAATTGACAGGCCTGGCCGGCCTACCTGGAACCGTTAATTGACAGGCCTGGCCTGTCTCCTTGGAACCGAGAACTGACAGGCCTTGCCAACTTGAATAGAACCGGCAACTGACAGGCCTGACCAGCCTCCCTGAAACCAGGAACTGACAGGCTTGGCCAGCCTCCCTGAATCCAGTAACTGACAGGCCTGTCCTGCTTCCCTGGCACTTGCAACTGGCAGGCGTGGCCAGCCTGCCTGGAATCGGCAACTGACTGGTCTTACCCTCCTCCCTGAAACCGGCAACTCTCAGGCCTGGCCAGCCTCCAGGAACCTGCAATCGAAAGGCCTGGCCTGCTTCCCTGGAACCGAGAACTGAAAAGCCTGGCCAGCTTGACCTTAGCCGGCAAAGTACAGGCCGGGCCAGCCTTTCTGGAACGGGCCGCTGACAGGCCTGGTCAGCCTCTCTGGAACAGGGGACTCACACCCTGTCCTGCCTCCCTTGAACTGGTAACACACAGGCCTGGCCAACCTCCCTGGAACCGGCAACTGACAGGCCTGACCAGCCTCCCTGGATCCGGTAACTGACAAGCCTGTCCTGCTTCCCTGGAACGGGCAACTGACAGGCCTGACCACCCTGTCTGGGACCGGCAACTGATAGGTCTGGCCTGTCTCTCTGGAACCGAGAACTGACAGGCCTGATCTGCCTCCTTGGAACAGGGACCGGACAGTCCTGGCCTGCCTCCCTGGAGCCGACAACTGACAAGCCTGGTCAGCCTCCCTGGAACCAGTAACTGACAGGCATGTCCTGCCTCCTTGGAACCGGCAACTGAAAGGCCTGGCCTGCCTCCCTAGGACCTTAGCTAACACGTCTGATGTGCCTCACTAGTGCATTTAACATACAGGTCTTGCAAACCTCCCTAGAGCTGGCATATGACAGGCCTGGCCTGTCTCCCTGGAACTAGCAACTGACAAGTCTGGCAATCCTCCCTGGTACGGACAATTGACAAGTGTAGCCAGCCTTTCCGGAACAGACAACCGACATATCTATCCTGCCTCCCTGAAACCGGCAACTGACAGGTCTGGCCAACCTCCCTGAAACTGGCAACTGACAGGCCTGGCTAGCGTGCCTAGAACCGGCAACAGAGAAGCCTAACCAGCTTGTCTGGATTCGACAACTGACACGCCTGGTCAGCCTCCCTGGAACCGGCAACTGACAGGCCTAGCCTGCCTCCGTGGAACAGTCAGCTGACAGGCCTAGCTTGTTTCCCTGGAATCGGCAGCTGCGAGACCTAGCTTGCGTTCTTAGAGCCGGCAACTGACAGGATTGGCCAGCTCTCTGGAACCGGCAACTGACAGGCCTCGGCTGCTTCCCTAGAACCAGCTGTTGACAGTTCTGGCCAGCCTCCCCGTAACCGGCAACTGACAGGCCTGGCCTGCCTCCATGGAACCGGCTATTGACAGACCTGGACAGCCTCTCTGGAACCGGCTATTGACAGTTCTGGTCATCCTCTCTGAAACCGGTAACTGACGGCCATGGCTGCCTCCCCGGAACAGACAACCCATACATACTTACAAGGACCCATGACTCCAGACTTCCTGTCATTCGAACCTTACCATAGGATAAAGACGCACCACAACATCTACTTATTCTTCACCTGGAGTTGAGGAGGCTGGGGTATGTGATTCACACGTGTGGAATATACTGTGCTAACAAGGGCCTCCGTGGTGTAGCAGTTAGCGTTACTGGCCACGAGTCAGCATGAGCTAGCCCTTGGGGCTGCTCGATAAATGTGTATCCGGATTAGACTGGGATGTGTGTGTGTGTGTGTGTGTGTGCATACATACATAGGAGTAATGACACGATACATATATACAAGGTTAAGAGACGGGGCAACACGAGCGTAAATCTCTCTCCCCGTAACACACAAACAGTAATCACAATTAGTAATCACACATCATATCGCACGTATCTACATTACATTATAGGAGTACATCGTGATCTAAAATTATGTGATCTCGCCTATATTCAGTTACTTCAATCATTTGAATATTTCGATAATTTTTTCCTGTATTATGCCACCTTAGAGGAAAATTATATTTTTTATAGTTCTTTCCGAAAAAAAAAAAATTTTGACAGTCTCCATTTCTATTTATATATTCATTTATTTATAGTGGAGGAAGAGGAAACGGAGGAGGTGATGGAGGAAAAATGACAGTGTGTGCGTGTGTGACTCTAACAGGTCAGAAATATTATTAAAGTATTTTGAAGTTATGCACAACAGTCGGACATAGAACAGAAAGCGGCAACTCAGTCTAAAGGCAACACCCGAGACATGCTGCTCTCTAGCGGCCCAAGCCCTCACCACATGACTGACGCTAACATCGATTGTCTGAGGATGCCACAAGAGTTTTACTGTATGCCTTGTGCCTACAGCTTGTATATACTCTCGAAAGTGTTTGCGAGTGCTTCAGGTGGAACTGGCAGCATGCAACGGTATTCGAGGATCAGGTGAGAACTAAGATACCCTTAAAACCGACGGCTTGCCGACACTTCTGCCCATAACGACTGATTTGTAACCCCTCCCGCTGCTGCTGTTGTTTACATACATAAATGTTTATACATGTTTATACAATTATGTCCAGTTTCTCATATATATATATATATATATATATATATATATATATATATATATATATATATATATATATATATATATAT
>JAYMFT010317481.1:0-10043 GCA_038088735.1 Panulirus argus | reverse complement strand
CTCTATATTTCAATTAGGGCCCGGCCTTGATGTGGACTTTTGTCCGTGACTGGAGCCTTCAACATAAAAAAAAAGTGGGGGGGGGGCACCTAGAATTTTCTGGTGAGTTTCTGATTAAGATATCTTTTATAGTATTGTTATTGTTGATTACTACATTTACATTAAAGGATTTAAGCAATCTGGGAAGTAATGTAAAATTATCACTAAAAGGGAGAACTAAAACATTTGTGATATCAAGGGAAGGTTTGGGTTTAACTCTAGAAAATGATGTCTTTGCCAGTTTAAGAGATTTATCAATGAAAGATCTAGGGTACTTTAACTTAGATCCAATAGAATACTGTATATCTTCTCAAACTCATTATCAGTAAATTCCTGACTGCATATGCATAATGCTGTAAGGAACATCGACTGGAATGAAGATAATTTAACTCTGTCATGTTGAGGTGAGTAATAATGAATATATGAACAAGCATTGGTGGGTTTTCTCTTTATACTAAACTTAAATATGTTTCTATCCCTATAGATCATGCAATCTAAAATTGGTAACATACATTTATTCTCCACTTGTACAGTAAAGTTGATAGAAGGTACTAAATTGTTAAGTAAAGGGAGAAATGTTTGTAAATTTTTGTTAGTTGGTCAAACGCAGAGAACATCATCTACATACCTAAACCAGATTGCCTTAGAGGGGAAGATATCCCTTAATAATTTTGTTTCAGAGAATTCCATGTAAAAAGTACTTAATACAGTTCTTGTGAAAGTGTTACCCATCGCCATACGAAATTTCTGAGTATAATTTTCTCCGTTAGATTGAAATAGACAGTCTTATTGACAATTTTATCAGTTCAATAAAAGCAGTATTTGAAAGAGGTAAATCAATATTATCCATGACATCAACCAAATATTCTAAGAGGTCATCAACTGGAACTTTTGTGAACAAGGATGAAACATCAAAACTTACCTGTTTGATATCAAAATCAATATTGCATATCATTAAGCTTGTTAACTAAATCTACATTTTGATAATTTATATGTGGTGGAGCCCACTGAACTCACTGTAGATCATGCTAGAAAGTTTGGCTTATGTATTTTGATAAGTCCATACATATATGGCAATGAAGGGCACATTGATGAAAATTTTTTGATAAGAGAATCATTACCTTTCAACAACAACTTCAGTTCTTTATTAAAGTGAGAATTAACTGCTTTTAGGGGATTTCTACTGAGTTGTATCATCACATTAAAGATAACACATTTTTAGATAATTGAATTTGTCCAGAAACACCACTATTTTAGCCTTATCTGCATTAGTAATAGATATATCATTATCTTTTTTCAAATTGTTTATAGCACTGATGAACCTTTTTGAACAATTTGGAACAACTGGTTTTGACAGATTTGCATGGACTACACCTTCACAAATGTTCACTTCATCATTAGATAATTTACTGTACCTTTCAAAATTACAAAATTATCTTGCAATATCAACATAGTTTCTTTGTTAGAGCAAAGAAAACTTAATCCATAGCCTAACTTAATCCATTACCTAGGGCATTAATCCATAGCCTAACTTAATCCATAGCCTAGGGCACACAAAGAATCCATGTCAAGTTGTTTATTGGACAAGTTCATCACAAAGGATGGGTTTGTGTTCTTAGTCCAGTCACTGTTTTTGATAAGTTGGTCTAACTTATTGTTCAATTTCCTTTGAAGACCATTCCGTTCACTTCTTAACCTGTCATAGCAATAGTCCAACATTTGGTTCTTCCATTGTGTAGGTATGGCCATTTGAAAGGCGCTTTTCTTCTCTCTTGAAATGTGAAAGGCCTCCTCCATCTCAGTCTTCTTTAGTTCAAGGTGTTTCTTCAAAATGGGATTTTGAAAATCATCAAATGGTCGACTTGACATCAACAACAACTGTTGCGGCAGGATAGATCTTGGAAGCACTTGCTCATCGATTTATCTCATAAGGAATTCATATTGTAACTTTGGTTTATAGGCCTTTATTAATGATATGGAATAGGCAGTAATGAATGGGGAAAACCAGGTGAGCTTGTAGAAAAGTAGCGGAAGGTTTATGTGGTATCCATGTTGCAAGAGTTCACAGTGGTGCTCGTGATCTAGTATTTGCACAAAGCCACAGGAAAATGAAATATGATTAGTTCCCAAGTGCACTTTCATGTAATGATCACATCGACAGGAGAGATACAAGACTAAGGTAGAAGATGTAGAACAGTCAGTTATTTTACAAAGAAGAGACATAGCTAAGATGCCACTGGTAAACAAGTGTTACCAGATGGTGGTGTTTGGGTTGGTGGTATTCGGGTCTGGCATCATGCCTGTTATAAAGTTTTATTATGTGAACAGGAAAGGGAACTGTTTACAAATTTTGCCTCTGACAGATATATCAAGTTGTGTAGACCCTTACTAATATTGTTACGATTCTTTATATATTTAATGACAGAGTATTCATTAATATTTTTTGTGGTAAAGGAATTACAGAAAAAAATGGAATTAGCATTACACTAGTCAATATAATGGTCATAATTTTAACATGATAAAACAAAGCATTTTATTCTTGTCTTGTTCTTCTACTGTATTTATGTTGCTTAAGTCTGACATAAAGATCCTTACCAGTCTTTCCAACTTAGAACATATTAGTTTTTATAGGGGACTCTGTGAACACAACCTGCAGAGTTTTTTGATGAGTTTTTTAAGATATTTTTATAGTATTGTCATTGCTGAAGGCTACATTTACATTAATGGATTTTAGCAACCTAGGAAGTAATGTAAAATTATCAATAAAAGTGAGAACTAAAAGATTCTAGGTATCAGTATGAGGTTTGAGTTTAACTGTTATAGAATGATTTCTTTGCCATTGTGATGGATTCATCAATGAAAGATCAAGGACACTCTAGCTTAGATCCAATAGAATCCTGTATATCTTCTCAAACTCATCATCAATAAATTCCAGATTGTACATAGTAATACTGTAAGGAACATAGACTGGAATGATGATGATTTAACTCTGTCATGTTGAGCTGAGTAATAATGAATATATGAACAAACATGGTGGGTTTACTGTATATGCTAAACTTAAGCATGTTTTTATCTATAGATCATGCAATCTCAAAGTGATAACATACGATTGTTTTCCACTTCCACAGTAATTTGATAAAAGGTACTAGATTGTTAAGTGAAGGGAGAAATGTTTGTAAATTTTTGTTTGTTAGCCAAACGCAAGAAATATCATCTACATACCTAAACCAAATTGCAATAGAGAGTAAGATATCCTTAGTCCAGTAATTTTGTTTCAAAGAATTCCATGTAAAGTTTACTTAATACAGTACTTGCGAAAGAGGGTTACCCATCGCCATACCAAATTTCTGAGCATAATATTCTCCATAAAATTGAAATACACAGTCTTTCAAAGATAATTTTATCAAGTTAATAAACACAGAACTTGAAACAGGTAAATCAATAGTAACACAAACAAAACTTAGTGCATAGCCTAACAGAGTGCATAGCCTAACAGAATTTGAAACAGGTAAATCATTAATAAAACAAACAAAACTTAATGCATAGCCTAGGACAATGCATAGCCTAGGACACAAAAAGAATCCTTGTCAAGTTGGTTATTGGACAAGTTTATCAAAAAGGAAGGGTTTATGATCTTAGTCCAGTCACTGTTCTCATTTCCTTTCAAGAGTATTCCACTCACTTTTTAACCTGTTACAGCAACAGTCCAACTTACGGTTCTTCCGTTGTGTAGGTATAGCCATTTGAAAGGCGTGTTTCTTCTCTCTTGAAATGTGAAAGGCCTCCTCCATCTCAGTCTTCTCTAGTTCAATGTATTTCTTCAAAATGCAATTTTCAAAATCATCAAATGGTCTACCAGACATCACCAGTAACTGATACGGCAAAATAGATCATGGAAGCACTTGTTCGTCGAAGCATCTCTTAAGGAATGAAAATCGTAACTTCAGTGTGTAGGCCCTGAATAATGATTTGGAGTAAGCAGCAATGAAGGGGGAAAGACCTGGCAAGCTCATAGAAAAGTAGTGGAAGATCTGTGTGGTATCCTTGTTGCAAGAGTTCACAGTGGTGTGTGTGATCTAGTATTTGCATAAAACCACAGGAAAATGAAACATGAAAAGTTCCCAAGTTTACTTTCATGTATTGATCATATTGTCAGGGGAGATTCAAGAATGAGATAGAAGACGTAGAACAGTTTGTGAATATACAAGGAAGAGACGTAGCTAAGACGCTATTGATAAACAAGTGTTACTGGATGGTGTTGTTTGGTTTGGTGGTGTTTGGGGCTGGCATCATGCCTGTCATAAAATTTTTATTATGTGGACAAGAAATGGAACCATTTACAAATTTTGCCTATGACAGAGCTATGAAGTTTGCTTGGACCTTTACTAATATTAATGTTACAGTTCTTTGTGTTTTTGATAATAGAAAATTCAGTGATATTTCTTGCGGTAAAGGAATTACAATTAAAATTGAATTAGCATTACACCAGTCATAATTTTTAGCATGATGAAACAAAGCCTTTGATTATTGTTCTGTTCTTATACTGTATTTATGTTGCTTAAATCTAAAATAAAGATCCTTACCAATCTGTCAAACATAAAGCACATTACAGTTTTTACACGGGATTCCGTAAATACAGCCTATGGAATTTTCTGCTGAGTTTTGATTAAGATATTCTCCATAGTATTGTCACTGCAGAAGGCTACATTGACATTAAAGGATTTAAGGAACCTGGGAAGTAATGTAAAATTATAACTAAAAGGGAGAACTAAAAGATTCTTGAGATATCAAGGGGAGGTTTGAGTTTAACTCTTTAAAATGATTTTTTTGCCAATATAAGGGATTTATCAATGAAAGATCTTGTATACTTTAACTTGGATCTGATAGAATACTGTATATCTTCTCAAACTCATCATCAATAAATTCTGGACTGCATATACATAATGCCTTAAGGAACATAGACTGGAATGATGATAATTTAGCTTTGTCATGTTGAGCTGAGTAATAATGAATATATGAACAAACATGGTGGGTTTACTGTATATGCTAAACCCAAACATGTTTCTGTCCCTATGGATCATGCAATCTAAGAATGGTAACATACGATTACTTTCCACTTCCAGAGTAAAGTTGATAGAGGGTATTAAATTGTTAAGTAAAGGGAGAAATGTTTGTTGACCAAACACAAAGAACATCACCTATGTACGTAAACCAAATTGCACTGGAGGGTAAGATATCCCTTGGTAATTTTGTTTCAAGAATTCCATGTAAAGTTTACTTAATACAGTACTGGTGAAAGAGTGTTACCCATCGCCATGCCAGATTTCTGAGCATAATGTTCTCCATTAAATTGAAATACACAATCTTTTATACACAATTTTTCAGTTCAATAAAAACTGAATTTGAAACAGGTAAATCAATATTATCCAAGACATCAGCCTAATATTCTGATAAGTCATCAACCGTAACTTTTGTGAACAAGGATGAAACATCAAAACTTACCAGTTTGAAATAAAAATCAACATGAATATCATTAAGCTTGTTAACTAAATCTACATTGTTCATGATAATGGAATTTGATGTCTAACCCACTAGTAGACTTAATAAAGAAACTAACCATTTTGATAACTTATATGTGATGGAGCCCACTGAACTCAGTATGGGTCTTGCTGGAAAGTCTGGCTTATGGTATTTGATAAGTCCATAAATATATGACAATGAAGGGGACAGTGATGAAAATCTTTTGATGAAAGAATCATTGCCTTTCAATAACAACTTCAGTTCTTTATTAAAGTGAGAATTAACTGCTTCTAGGGGATGTCTGCTTAGTTTAAAGTATGTTATATCATTACATAAAAGAACTTTCATTTTTGATAAATGATTAACTTTGTCCATAATCACAACTGTGTTAGCCTCATCTGCCTTATTGATATGCGTATGATTATCTTTTTTCAAATTGTTAATAGCACTGATGAACCTTTTTGAACAACTTGGAACAACCTTTACAAATGTTCACTTTGTCATAATTCAAAATTATAAAATGATTTTGCAGTATCAACACAGTTAGCTTCTTTGTTAGAGGAAGCAAAACTTAATGTATCGTCTAGGGCACACAAGGAATTCTTGCCAAGTTGTAGATATGACAAGTTCATCACAAAGGAAGGCTTTGTGTTCTTAGTCCAATCAATGTTTTCAGTAAGTTGGTCTAACTTACAGTTCAGTTTCCTTTGAAGACTATTGCATTCACTTCTTAACCTGTTATAGCAATAGTCCAACATACAGTACTTCCATTGTGTAGGTATAGCCATTTGAAAGGCGCATTTCTTCTCTCTTGAAATGTGAAAGGCCTTCTCGGGAAAGGCTTCCTCCATCTCAGTCTTCTTTAGTTCAATGTTTTTCTTCAAAAGAAAATTTTACGAATCATCTAATGATCGACCAGACATCAACAACAACCATTGCGGCTGGATAGATCTTGAAAGCACTTGTTCATTGAGGCATCTCTTAAGAAATTCAAATTGTAACTTCAGTTTGTGGGTCTTGACTAATGATTTAGAGTAAGCAGTAATGAAGGGGGAAAGACCAGATGGGCTTGTAGAAAAGAAGTGGAAGATTCATGTGGTATCCATGTTGCAAGAGTTCCCAGTGGTGCACGTGATCTAGTATTTCCATAAAACTATAGGGAAAAGAAACATGATTAGTTCTCAAGTGCACTTTCTTGTAATGATCACATTGTCAGGGGAGATACAAGAATGAGATAGAGACATAGAACAGTCAGTTGATATGCAAGGAAGAGACGTAGCTAAGACGCCATTGGTAAACATGCATTACCAGGTGGTGTTGTTTGAGTTGGTGATGTTCGGATCTGGCATCATGCGTTTCATAAGATTTTTATTATGTGGACAGGAAAGGGGACTGTTTTCAAGTTTTGTCTACAACAGAGCTATCAAGTTTGATTAAACCTTCAGTAATATTAATGTTACAATTCTTTGTATATTTATTAATAGAAGATTCAGTGATAGTTCGTATGGTAAAGGAATTGCAATTGCAAATTGAATTAGCATTACGCTTGTCAGTATAATGGTCATAATATATAATATGATAAAACAAAGCATTTGATTCTTTTCCTGTTCTTATACTATATTCATGTTGTTTAAGTCTAACGTAAAGATCCTTACCAGTCTGCCCAGCATAAAACGTATTACAGTTTTTACAGGGGACCCTCTAAACACAGCCCTTAGAATTTTCTCATGAGTTTTTGATTAAGATATTCTTTATAGTATTGTTATTACTGATGGCTACATCTACATTAAAGGATTTAAGCAACATGGGAAGTAATGTAGATTTACACTAAAAGGGAGAACTAAAAGATTCTTGGTATCAAGGGGATGTTTGAGCTTAACTCTATAGAATGATTTCTTAGCCAGTGTAAGGGATTTATCAATGAAAAATCTCGTACATTTTAACTTAGACCCAATAGAATACAGTATATCTCCTCTAAATTTGTCATCTGTAAATTCCGGACTGCATATACATAATGCCCTAAGGAACATTGACTGGAATGATGATAAATTAACTCTGTCATGTTGTGCTGAGTAATAATGAGTGTCATGTTGTGCTGAGTAATAATGAGTATATGAACAAACATTGATGGGTTTTCTCTTTATGCTAAAGTTAAGCATGTTCCTATCCCTATGGATCATGCAATCTAAAAATGGTATCATACAATTATTTTCCACATCTACAATAAAGTTGATAAATGTTACTAAATTAAGTAAAGCTATGGATCATGCTGTTTAAAAGTGGTAACATGCAATTATTTTCCACTTCTACATTAAAATTGATAAATGGTACTAAATTGTAAAGTAAAGAGAGAAATATTTGTTAGGTGGCCAAGCACAAAGAACATCATCTATATACCTAAGTTGAAATGCCATAGAGGGTAAGACATCCCTTAGTAATTTTGTTTCAAAGAATTTAATGTAAAGATTACTTAATACTGGTGAAAGAGGGTTATACAGTTTTACCTCTCTGATTTGAGGCTCTGAGGTCTGGCAACCTCTATGCTCCGGCACATTTTGAATCTGCTGCCAGATTTTGTAGATCTGCCACCAGCGTGGCACTGTTAGCAAGTTAGCAGCTATAAGGTGCCAAAATCTGTTTACGCTGCAGCCAAGCTAATTAACGGTCCTGTTAATTTCTTATATTTAACTGTAATTTAGCCATTCAGGATGTCATCCAACAGATCTAGAGGTGCAGAAGATGACAGTAGTGCTAATAAACGTAAGCATAAATCATTATCAATGCCTGAAAAGGTGGTGTTACCGAGAAAATTAGTTAAAGGAACTTTTGTAGAGACTTTGTGTGAGTACTGTGAGATTGGATCGTCAACCATGTATGACTTAAAGAAACAAAAGCAGCAGATTTTTAAGCTTTTTGATGAAAATGAAAGCCAAAAGAGTTTAAAGTTTCGGAAAATTTGAAAGGTGCCAGGAGTACCAAATTATACAGTGCAATTATAAAGTTGCTTAAGCTCCGATGTAATGAAGGCGTAAGCATTTCTGGGGAGATGATTAGCTGTGACAAAGTTTGTGGATGTATTTGCAGTTATTAGCAGTGGAAAACTTAGCCCCAGAATAAGTGTATAATGCTGACGAATCTGCCCCATATTGGCATCGTATGCCACGAAAAACCCTTGCCCAAGAACTGAAGAGTCTCCATCTGGGGGTTAGGATTCCAAAGATAGGGTAACAATTCTTAGCTGCAGCAATGCTGCAGGAACGCATGAAACCAAGCTGATGGTAATTGGTAAGAGTATTCAATTGTGGGCCTTTAAAGGAATGAAAATTTTTCCACTAAAAAAGGTACTAAAAAAGAGTTGATGACAACTAAGCTTTTTCTTAAATGGTTTGAAAATGACTGTGCATGAAGCTAGAGCACATTGTAAAGAGGCATCCACACTATCGAGCAGTGCCTGGCGGGCTTGAGTGTTAAGTCCGTCATTAGATGCTTTATGGCAACTTTGATGGGCAAATCAGCGGATTGCCCTTGCCCATAGTTGAGCAAAATCAGACTGCCTTTTGGTTTGATGCTGGGTTTAGAACAGCGGTGCTGCCAGCCACAGAAAGTTACCACTCTTTACATCATATAGTTTTCTACACTCTGCTGTTTTCTTTTTTTATGCTCACAGAAATCAACATGCTGCACAGCACTATTTTTTTCCCTTTCAACTTTGCTGTTCATGATGATACCGCACTCATGGCCTGCCTACCACCTACTGGCTACTGTATGACTTGACTGCCCTACCACCTCAACAGTGTGGACAGCAACACAGGCATTCATGACATACTTTGTCCTCTAAAGGAACAGCCCGATAGTGTGGATGTGGCATAACTCTGTTGGCCTTGATCCAAAGTGTAAAATGTTTTTGATTTTATATAATTGTTCGGCATACCCCAAAGCAGAACCCTGTTTGGAGGCATTATTGGTTGTGTTATTAAATGCTTTAAGCTCCGTTCTACCTTTGATAACACTGCAATATGTATGTGGAATGAGCTAACAAGATTAGGAATTAGGCATATGTTAACACAGGGGTTCCCTTAGGAGTCAGTGTTTGTTTTCTGTCATTTTCTGAGGTCTGGCAGTGGTCAGGTCCCAAGGTTGACAGATTACAGAGGTTCAACTTGTGATTTCCCTTGTTTTTCTTTTTCTGTGTCATAATTCTCTCAATATTTCAATTAAGGTCCATGACTAGAGACTTCAACATTAAAAAAAAATATTGTCATACCAAATTTTTGAGCTTGATATTTATATTTATATGTATTATACTTGATTGCTGTTTCCCTTGTTAGCGAGGTAGTGCCAGGAAACAGACAAAGAAAGATCCATTCACTCACATACACACTTATATACATACATGCACATATATGTACAATGCATACATATACATACCAACATATACATATATACATACATATACATACACATGCATATACACATATACACAT
>JAYMFT010317470.1:0-10043 GCA_038088735.1 Panulirus argus | reverse complement strand
GACAGGAAGTAAGACCAGCAATCCTGACATGGAGAGTGTAGGATGATTCCGGGCACCACTTTAACGCTCCTCAGTCAAGACGGTAGTACCACCCTGGGCGGCTGTTGTCAACAACCTACTACCTAAAAACCTACTACCTACTTGTCCGCAATGTTCTTTTCTTAGTTTCCTTGCTCCTCCTTTCCTATCCAGCTATGCTTGTTTCTTGTTTGCTTATACCCTATGAATGTCGGTTGGCTAGAGAGCCACTTACATCTTCACCATAAGCACATCTTTGGTGATGACTTTCAATTGAAGTTTGAGAAGATTGACATACTTCTCATTTTGAAAATATTAAGTGGAAGGCAACCATTGCTAGATATACTGAAATTAGTGTCTCATCCTGGAGAGCAAATAGGAAAATCGTACAGAAGTTATATGATTCATTATGTTATTTGAAAATGGACTCTGGTTGCCAGATATGTTTGTCAGCTTCTGATGGCATCCTGAAAATGGTTAACATTGTCCATAATCTTGGTATTTGAATATGCACAGGGGCTTTCAAATCCTGTGAAGATGAAAGCCTGTATTTAGATTTTGGTGAAATTTCAGTGTCTTTAGGTATAAAGAACTTTGCTTAACTTTGTTTTGGCACAAAATGTCTGTGTTTTATATCCCCTGTTATGAGAAAAATCCCCTAGAGGATATCTTTATATCATGTATTAAAGAAAATATCCAAAAGTAGTGTATTTTCCTTTCTGTTGGTGAGATTGATTGTTGTTCAATTGATGGCTGACTGGCTGGCAATGTTTAGAAGCACAGCTCCATAATTAGGTATATTTTGTTAAACATTAAACTAAACTTTTTTTTCCAATGCATGGCATCATAAATCCCATTCATATTATTTGCATATATTTGCTTATGCCTATTTTTGTGTTTTGTGTGCATTATTTATGTATTTAGATAATTCAAGAGACAGGACATTATTTATGTGTATGAGATAAGGATATATGGGGTAGGGGGACAACTGTTGGATGGTGTGAAAGTGTTCCAGAGAGGAGCAAAAGCCTCTTTAAGAGTGGATGAGGAGTTGAGCAAAAGTTTCATTATACATGTAGGTGTGAGGCAGGGATGTGTGATGTCACCATGGCTTTTTAACATATATATGGATGGATTGATTAGAGAGAGAAAAGCAAAAGTAGGGGAAAGGGGTGTTAAGATGGAATGTGGTGGTAAGTGACATGCCTGTTTGTGGATACTACTATGTTGTTTGCTGACAGTAAAGAGGAGTTGCAGAAGGTTGTAAATATGTTTTACGATGTGTGTAAACATACATAATCGAAGGTAAGTGCAAGTACAGTGTAAGTTAAGTAATGATGTTTGAAAGGAAACAGAGTGAAAGTATAGATTTTGCCATGCCTTATAGTGTGAGAGGAGAAAGTGTACTAAACTGCATTACAGATATTGGGAAGTAAGACTACAAAAGGTGACAAAACTGAAAAGTATCTGGGATCTATCTTGAGTAAGTTTGTTAATTTTGGAAGGAGAGTAAAGAGAGAGAGCAGTACAGGGTAGAACAGTTAATTTTGGAAGGAGAGTAAAGAGAGAGAGCAGTACAGGGTAGAATAGTCATTGGATCCCCTAGCAGAATAATGAAGGGTAGAGATGTAAAAATGGAAGTGAAGAAAGGGTTAAGGGACAGCTTAACCCTCCTGACACTGACCTGTGCAACCGAAACATGGGCATGGGATGAGTCAAAGAGGTCAGGAATCCAGTCTGTGGAAATGAGTTATATGAGAGGAGCATGTGGTACGAGTAGATGGAATGAAAGAAGAAATGAAGGGGTGTATGAGAGATTTGGTATGGAAGGGAATGCAAAGGGACTGAATTACGGAGGTGTTGAGTGGGTGAAACGTAATACTTTGAAGTAGTTTAGGCATGTGAAAAGAATGGGTGATGGAAAGTTTATGTGGAGAGTGTATGATAATGCAGTTGAAGGGGTTGGTGTGAGAGGAAGATCACCTGTGGCATGGGGAAATAGAGTGGAAGAGTAGTGGAAGGAGAGAAATGGTGGAAGAATGTGTGGAATGGTGTTTGTGAGGAAGGCATGTAAGTTCAGGTATAATTGGAGACTCTTTTGCCATCTCTCTCTCTCTCTCTCTCTCTCTCTCTCTCTCTCTCTCCCCCCTCTCTCTCTCTCTCTCTCCTCTCCCCCCCCCTCTCTCTCTCTCTCTCTCTCTCTCTCTCTCCTGATGGGAGTTCCCACAGGGAATGGGCATTGGAGATATAAATTGATAGATAGTTTGCTTTTTTTTTTAAGAGTATCCCATAAGTTTGTGCAGCGTATGGAACCATGCCGTAAATATAAAGTCTACATTACATGTCATTAAAATTTCACATTTGTATCAATGGTATACCTTCAGAATCATAGTGTTAAAGATGTTAAGTCTTGTAAAGCAGGGATATATATGTAAATTTCAGGTGCCTTGAAGCTCTAGCTCATCCGTACAATAGAGTGTATCCTCAAAATGAAACTAAGAGTGATTTAAGACATGGCAAATGGACACCAGTATGGGACTTGACCTTAAGGTATGTTGTTTTTATCTTTGTTTTCTTTTATGGCCTAATGAGGTCTTGGGAAGGAACAGACAACCAAGCCATATGGGGAAAATCCACTTTGTTTGGCTTTTCTCTCTGTCCTTTCTCTTGGAAATTGATAATACATATTACATGAACGGAGGATTTCCAGCGCCTATGTTCCCACCCCTCTTAGTTGCCTTCAGCAACACTCAGGAGATGTGTAGGTATTATTCTTTCTCCCCTAACCCAAGATGATTAAGGTAGGTACGTGACCTTTTTTTTTTTTTTTTTTTTTTTTTTTTTTTTTTTTTTTTTTTAAGCAAAATAGTTTAAGAGAGAGAGACTGCAACATCATTTGCACACATCCAGTCCCTAACATTTATGTGTGATTTACCAGAATGAGACTACCTTTCACAGATTATGCCATTATTCCCATTCAGATTTGGCGGCATAATTCAGAAGGTATTTCAAATAATTTCATGACTGCCCATCTACATTGTAGTATCAAGGACCAAAGTTTGGCACACCAGAATCTTAACTTATGTTAGGGTTATGTTCCTGTACACCTGTTGCAAGTTGAATCCGTTATAAGCTGGATCATGGAAACCCATTTTTTAAGGGTTGTTATGGTCCTGACCGAACTTTTCCCAATCTTACCCTTATGGTGGCCTTTACTTTACTTGAAATAACTTACCACTCATATACAGTACCACACTGGTTTTCCTTCTTCTCAAATGCAAATATGACAAAGCTGCAAACCACACAGAATAATGCACTTAAATCAATTACTGTCCGTTAAGCTTCCACAGGTCCTTAGCTCTCTCACAGTAAAATGATCTTCACCCTCCCACCTCAGCATGCTTGACATTTAGTTTTATGCAGCTTCACTAGACCCCTCCCAGTCAGACTACCACCACTAACTTCCAACTGCAAAGTAGAAGTAGAATGCTTACACTTGTCTTGCACTTTGGTAATCTCTGCTCATACATGCCACCACCCCCAACAAGTATAACACTGACAAAACACATATGTACACAGTGAAGTAACCCAACAAGCACTAAAGAAAAGACCTTCGAACCCAATCTTGTACTCCAACCCACCACACGTGCCCCATATCCCCAGGCAAACTCAAGTCAAACTCGCCCTCTTAGGCTTTGGACATCACCCATCACTACAACACTACAAACACCATTTTACCAACTCCCAGGACCCTTCATACCCAGGATGCAACTACCGCAAAGGAGACACTGATTGTTCTGTGATAACCTCTCCTTGTCATCCACTGATAGGTCTTTCTGGTATTTAGCTAAGGGCATCTCTAACAACTTCTGTCGCTCTACCTTCCCTTAACTTTTCCGCTCTGATGGTACCATATCTGTCTCTCCCATAGACAGAGCAACTCTCTTTGGTTCCCATTTCTCCTCTAACTCCACCTTGGATTACTGTAACATTCCTTCACTCACTGGTGCTCCTCTTTCTAATCCTATACCCCATCCCTTAAGCTCTTCTCGGACTGTCCAAAAAATGCTTCTTTTTCTGGTCACAAGTAAGGCTTATGGTCCTGATGACATCTATCCCCATGTACTGAAGGTGTGTGCTTTTGAACTTGCACCAGTGCTTGTTCCTCTGTTCTGTTTCTTTTTGAAAACCAAAACTTATCCTTCTTAGCAGCTAGCCTGCATTGATTTGCCCCATCCCTAAGAAGGATGATCATTCTGACCCTTCTGACTATCGTCCTATTGCTTTGACATCGACCATTTCCAAAGTCTTTGAATCCCTCCTTAATTCCCATACCCTTACCCTTAAACACCTCGAAAATCACAGTTTTCTCTCTGATCACCAGTACGGCTTCCATAAGGCGAGATCCACTGGTGATATTCTTCCATATGTCTGGTATTATCCCTGAAAGATTTAGTGGAGTCAAGTTTAGTTGCCCTTGACATTTCTAAGGCTTTTGACAGAGTGTGGCATCAGGGTCTCATCTCAAAGCTCCCCTTTTTTGGCTTTGCTCCCTTATATCTAGCTTCCTCTCTGACCAATCTATCTCTGTGGTTGTTGATGGATCAACCTCACTCCCTATTCTCCATTAATAGCGGTGTCCCTCAGGGTTCTGTCCTGTCCCCTGTACTTTATCTCCTTTTTTCAACGATTTCCTCTCCTCCACAAATAATCCAATGCACTCGTGTGCTGATGACCCAACACTGCATGCATCCACATCCTTCAACTCTGCTCTCTCTTCTCTCATGCATTCATCCTCTACTTCTCTCCCTCCAGTATTCCTTCACCCTATTTGCCCATGTCACAGGTGGTTTTCCACTCACACCATCCCCTTTAATTGTACTATCATACACTCTCCTTGTAAACTCCCAGTTGCATTCTTTCCACATGCCCAAACCACCTCAAAGAATTATATTTCACCCATTCTGCCACATCTCTCATACACCCTTTCATTTCTTTTTTCATTCCATCTAGTCGCACCACATAATCTTCTCAAATATCTCATTTCCATAGCCTGGATTCTTGACGTCCGTGCCTCATTTCTATGTCCCATGTTTCAGCTGCATAGGTCAAGGTTGGAGGGACTATGCTGTCACTTAATCCTTTCTTCACTTCCATACTTACACCTCTACCGTTCAGTATTATGTTAAGGGACCCAATGAATCTTTTACCCTGTACTGCTATCTACCTTGTATCTCCTTCCATAACATCACACTTACCTAAGACAGCTCCAAGATACTTAAATTCCCTCACTTCTCCAGTCTTTTCCCCCACATCCACAGCACAATTTAGTACACTTTCTTCTCTCACTCTATATGGTTTTACAAAATCTATACTTTCTTTCTGTTTCCTTTCAGACACCATTACTTTACTTTAAATTGCATTTACCTTTAATTGCCTATGCTTTCACACATCATAAAACACACTTACAACCTTCTGCAACTCCTCGTCACTCTCCGCAAACAACGCAGTACCATCGGCAAACAGGCTTGCCACTAGCCACCACATCTTAAAGCCACACTCCATCTCTGCACCCCTTTTCCCTAGTTTTGCTCTTATCTCTCTTATCACTCCATCCATATATATATTAAAAAGCCATGGTGACATCACACAGCCCTGCCTCACACCTACGTGTATCCCTAATCTTTTGCTCAGCTCTCCATCCTCTCTTACACATGCATTTGCTCCACTATAGAAGGCTTTTACACAATCATACAGTTGTCTCCATATACCATATATCCTTAACACATCCCACAAAGCATTCCTCTCGACTGTCATACACTTTCTCCAAATCCATAAAAGCTGCATACAACTTCTTATCTTTTGCTAAATACTTTCTGCGGTCATCTTTACCACAAAAATCTGGTCCACACATCCCCCACCTTTCCTAAAACCCCCTTGCTTTTCAGTTATTCTGCATTCAGTCACTTTTATCTTTCTGTCAGTTGATATTCTTGCACACACTTTTCCTGGTGTACTCCTCTGACATATTCTCCTAAAATTGCTACATACATCCTTAGCACCTTTTCCTTTGAATAAAGGAACAATGATAGCTTTCACCTAATCATCAGGCACAGCTTCCTGTTTCCATGCTAAATTACATTTAAGATACATCAACTCTATCACACTCTCTCCTCCATACTTCAGCATTTCAATTGTAATCCCATCCACTTCAGGTGCCTTTCCTACCTTCAACCTCATTATTGCCCTTCTTACCTGCCTTTTTGCTATAGGCCCTTGGACTTGTATCCTCTTCCTTCCCTTCTCCATACCCATGTATGTAACAAAACACTCTTTCCATCTTCCTTTTGCTTCTTCCTTTTGATTCAGCAATTCCCCTTCTTTACTTCTCACATCAACATTTCCACTCTTACATACACCTCTTTCGTTTTTCACCTCCTTCCCCACTTTACAGGAATAACTAAGTCTGCCTCAAAGAAACTGGGTGTCCTATTTAATGTCAAAACTACTTCTAAACAGTTGCTCTGTTTATACAAGGGATTGATTTGCTCTTCTGTGGAGTACTGCTCTCACATTTTGAGTGGTTCTAGCTCTGCACATAAGCTTGACAGAGTTGACTCGAAAGCGATCCAATTTATAAACTGTCCAAAGCTAACTTCTAAACTTGACCCCCATACCCTGCGCTGCAATTTTAGTTCACTTTCCCTCTTCTGTAGGTATGGCTTTGGTTTTTGTTCCCAAGAAGTTGCTGCTTGTGTGCCCACACCACTATCTTGACCATGCAATACTCGGCAAGCAGGTGCATCTCATGATTATTGTGTCGCCATCAGCAACTCAAGGGCGTGCCGTTTTGATACCTGCTTCTTTCCGTACACGTCTAAGCTGTGAAAGTCTTAACCCTCTCATGTCTTTCCCAGTTGCTGTGACCTAGCACATTTCAAAAGACTGGTTTTCACTTTCTCAAAAATTCATAAATACTTTCCCTTCTCTCTCTCTCTCTCTCTCTCTCTCTCTCTCTCTCTCTCTCTCTCCCCCCACCAATATTTCAATTAAGGCCTGGCCTCGATGTAGACTTTTGTCTGTGACTGAGGCCTTAAAAAAAAAAAATCCACAAAGATGCACACACAGCATCACATTATTCTATGACTTGTGGACCTGACCAGTGCACATAACCAGCTCCCTGATTGGAGCAGGAGCCTCATAAGGAGAGAAGGTGCTTGTTGGGCAGGAAGGTAAAGTATATACAGTACCTGTGGAAAGTCTGAGGAATATGGGGCCTTTTTTGTGTGGTTGGGTGTCCTCAGAATTTCAGTGACATGTCAGCCTACCAAATGATCAGATCTCACTAAATTAGGACTTGGCAGTGGCTTCATTGCACAAATCCATGCTTTTACTGTCGTTGGTGATGGTCTGATGCCAAACAGCTAGAGACTGGATGTGTGTAAATGAGATAATTTTTCTTACATTCCTGACACTAGCTGGAAACTGGATGTGTGTAAATGAGTTTATTTTTCATATGTTCTTGACACTCCTTCTCTAAACTGGGAAAGGCAGTAAAACAAAGAAAAATAAGGGAAAGAAACTCCCTAGAAAATAGCATATGAGATAGTATATCAAACATAAGATTATGCTATTCATCACTCCAGTTTATTAGAACATAATCTAAATGTGTATTTCCACTGGTTGGTATATGGTAACCAATGGATGTTTTTTTCATCAGGTTGGTGAGTGGTAAACAGTGCAGCAGATATGGCATGGAACTTTTGCAAACCCTGATGAACGCAGAGCTTGTTTATCCAAGTTCTGCTATCCTCAAGTTCTTTCATCAGGTATATGTTTAGATATATTTTTCATTTTTAATTACTTTGAAAGTAAGGGACTTTTTGTGTATTAAGTAAAACAATTTGATTATAACTCTGAGCCCCAGGGCCCCTTTTTATGGAGCTCTTGGTGCTTTGAGGCTGCAGGAGCAGTGAAATGATGTAATTCTGTATAGAGAGGTCTTAAATAAGACTTTACTTATGTATGTAATCACACACAATATAATAGTTAATAGTAGATTACGTAGCAAACATATCATTTATATAGGAGGGTGAATATGTTGGAAATGAAATGTTTGAGGACAATATATGGTGTGTGGGGTTTGATTCAGTAAGTAACGAAAGAGTAAGAGGAGTGTGTGGTAACAGAAAGAATAATGATGAAAGAGCAGAAGAGGATGTGTTGAAAGGTATGGAGAGAATGAGTGAGGAAAGGTTGACAAAGAGGATATATGAGTCTGAAGTGGAGAGAACAAGAACAGGGAGACCAAATTGTAGATGGAAGGATGTAGTGAAAAAGATTTTGAGCGATTGGGCCCCGAACATGCAGGGGAGTGAAAGGTGTGCATGGGATAGAGTGAAGTAAAATGATGTAATATAATGGGATAGGGGAGTGAAAGGTGTGCATGGGATAGAGTGAAGTAGAATGATGTAATATACTGGGATTGATATGCTATCAAGGCTAAAGGCATGTAAAGCATCTGGGGTAAACCATGGAAAAATCTTTGGATAGGGAGCTGTGTCTTTGATGCATTACATATGACAGCATGGAAATGGATGAGAATGGATGGGGCCTTTCTTCTTTTCCTGACACTACCTTTCTAACATAGGAAATGGTGATCAAGCATGAAAGTAAAATAAGAGTAGAATTTTTTACATGGTATTTTTTACTGTGTGCCATTATGAAAATATTCCTGTGACATTCCTTTTTAAGGCTGTATTGAGTGCATTGTTTCAAAAAGGTATTGACAGAGGGCTCTGCATTTTTAATCAGATGCATACCAGGACTCAGACATACATCAGTTTTTTTCTGCAAATATTTATTAATAGGATGATGAGGGAGATTGGGGCCAGAAGTGAAAATGAGGAATGAAAAGAAGGCAGTAAGGAATAGGAGTTGTATTATTTGTTTTCAATGCAGGTGGTGAAGTGGTAGTAGCAGAATTAACAAAGCCTCATAAACACTCATGAAGGATTTAAGGAAGTATATGAGAAAAGAACACTTTCATTGAATATAAGTAGAAGAAAATTGTTGTTTTAGATACAGTGGATGTTAGAGTGTTCTACGGTTGGTTCGATATAGGAGCAAAATGTTTTAAGATTTTGAAAATTTTGGTTGCAGTGTAGTTATAGAATAAATAGTGAAAGGAAAGCATGGAAATTGGTGTTGAAGGGCAGGTAAATTGCTGGTTTTCAGGTGAATTATTGAAAAGAAAAATATGTGAGCCTTATGTACAGCAAAGTGTTTAGGAAAGGGTAAACCTTACATTATGTCCATTTATAGCATTTTAATGTTTAGTAGAATGTTTGAATTTAGCTAGATTTTCAAAGTATTGGATATATGTAATAGTGTTTTAATAATGGTGTGGATGCATTACTTGGAAGTTCCCTTTGTATTTTCAGGGTCATACAGATATGAATGAAACAGCAGTCTCTACCCTTCTGATTTCACTCTCTCTGATGCCACTTCCCAAACATTACAAGGTAATTAAAAAATGTTATACATCATACAAGCAAAATATGTCGCTTAAAGCCTGATGCGGGAAAGAGCGATCAAGTATAATAAATAAATAAAATAATATGTACGTGTATGTAAGACATGACACTTCATGCAAATTAATGTAGTTGCTATATTGAAAGATTTTTTGTTCTGATGAAAGTGTTTGCTACTGTATAATTTGAGTCTCTTGTAATATACAGGGGATTGATGATATTGATAAACATCTTTAGCAAATGATTTTATTTCATATTTCATTCCAGGGTAAATAGGGAATGATTTATCTGGTATTGATATGGTTAGGATTAGTTTACAAATACTGCACTAAGTTGTAGTAGGTTGGCAGCCAATGACCAGGGAGGTACATTCCTAGTAATACCTGCTTTGTTATTGGGAGGTTTACTTACAAATTATTATTTTTTATTATACTTGATCGCTGTTTCCCGCGTCAGCGAGGTAGCGCCAGGAAACAGACGAAGAAAAATACC
>JAYMFT010317459.1:0-10043 GCA_038088735.1 Panulirus argus | reverse complement strand
CCCTGTCTGTTTTTCCCCCTTTCTCAATTCTCTCTATATTTCAATTAGGGCCCAGCCTTGATGTGGACTTTTGTCCGATACTGGAGCCTTCAACATAAAAAAAAACTACCCCCTTTCTTCTTCTCTCTATGAATGATCTTTCTTCAACTTCTAACCCAATTAACTCTTACACCAGTGACTCCACTCCCCATACTTCAGTGCAAGTTTCCTCCTCTATTGATTCCAACATCTATTCTCTCTCTCACACTGTTCATGTTTCTTCTCTTGATTCTGACCTGCACAGCATCTTGAAGGAAAATGGCAGTAACCTAGTTAAATTCAAGCGAGCATAAAGATAATTGCTGCCAATATATCTTTCTACATGTCACTCAGTTTCCACTATTAAATCTAAAACTCTCCAATTTCACCATCCAGTAATATAATTATGGGTATTATCACATTCTTTACTCCATCCTGAAATCCCTAAGTATTAGTTAAATGACAAAATTTGCTTTCCAAAACCCGAGGGAGTTTTATGGATACTATACTATTTTCCTTGTGAGCTGCTATTCCATATCTAAAGGGATCTTATTCATGCCAGCATAGGGGATTGCTTGCTCATCTGGGGCTGCTTTCCTTCATCTCTCTCTCAGCCAGAGAGGAATCAAGAATTTTCCACCTTAATAACTCTCCTGCTATCAACTTCCTTCAACCATCCCTTCATGTCTACCATAATGCTGCTATACTCTCCCTCTTCTACAGGCATTATACCAGCCAATGCTCTCCTCAGCAGTCTGGGTATGTCATATCCACCATGGCCAGGACCTGCGTTTGAAGACCAGCCACATGAAGTTTAACTGTTATACCTCCTTTTTCCTTGAACAGCAAACTGTGGAATTTTTTTCTATATTTTGTCTTTCCCTCTTTCAACTTCCTCTCCACCCTTATGAGTCAGGACTACAAACATCTATTGAGTTCTGTTTCATCTCTTTCAATGTTCTTTTAATCATACTCTTTATTTTTCCTTGCGCCATGTCAGCTAGTATATAAAAAAAATTAGCAGTTCTATATTCCATGCAATAACTTTTGGGATCAAAGGAGACAAAACAGAAACTTTAGTGACATAATCTACAGCAAAATCTCTACAGGAAAAAAGTGTCAAGAAAAATTCAGATAAAAAAATGAAGAACAATGTACCTTTGGATGGTTTCCATCTCGTACACTCCTCTGAGGCTCCTCCAGAATACACATGGTACGAAACATAACATCATGAATCACTTCAGCCACTTTGTCAAATGTTTTCTTCATACCCTTATTTCTTAATAACTTCTCAACATACTTTCTGTAAAATAAAAATTTATCCAGTGAGAGACCTCATCTAAGGTGGTATCACTAAACATCAATCAAACTACTTGTCTCTGATACTACATGTAAGTAGCATTCAACCCTTAGAAACACATTACACAAGTATTTTCATTTATGCAAAACATAGGCTGTGCTATCTAAATACATACATTTGAAGTATTTACTTGTTTACACAAATTTCATATAACAAGCAATCTACATAGTCAGAAATGTAAGTTTCTTAGGATGAGAAACCTTTTCTCTAGGCAAGCAGGAAAGTATTTGCACAATAAGGGTTTAAACCACTTTACTTCCAAAATGAGGTGTATCCATCAGGATTTACCACTTCTGATCATTATAAAACATATGTGGCAACAGATGTTTATTCAAAGAAGTCAACATTCATAGAACAACCTATCCAAGCCTATGTATTCTTGGAGAGCAGGTAAGGTTGTGCAAAGCCACTGTGCTACCACAGTGATTAACTAGCTGCTGGCATTTGTGTCTTGGGCCTGTTCCTGTTAAGAATCAAGTGACCTTGTTTTCAGAAAATAAAAAGAAGGAAGAGAAAGGATAAGATATGGGCCTGAGACTGAAGTTCGGGTGTTGCCTACTAAAGGAGCCAATGCATTGCTACCTGCTGCCACCATTGTGGTGGGAGGTCAGTGCCAGGATAAAACAAGACTCCTATCGCTTCTGACCCTTCCACTATGGTACCAGACGCAGGAATTTGTGTATCCTATATATTAAACTCCCACTTAATTCATCTCACTTGTAACTTAAACTTTATCGTAAAATTATCTAATTCAGGTCTCTAAGAATTTAACTTTTTATACATCCTGTTCATTGGTGGAGCATTATACTTTTGAAATTTCTGTGGTGTTTTTCATCCAGCCTATAACCCTCTTATCAATATTCATGTTAATATGTTCTTTATGTATCTACATGCAACTCTGTAATATTTATCAATAAACAATCAAATCTGTGTGCAATGCTTATAGGAATTTCTCTAATGTATGGAAATGGTTTCCAATCCTTCAGAACCTATGTTGACAGTATACTAACAAAAAGGAATGCTTTCAAGAAAAACTTAAAAAGCACATAAAGGACATACTGTGAATGGCAATCAATCCCAAACATGGAAAATCGAACAGACATAATCACAAGTATTATCAAAAAAAGGTGTTTGTTGAAAGCTAAAGACATGTTTTAGAAATCTTATCTAATGAAATGTTCCATATGAAAGACAAGGTAGAAGTTTCTAACTCTAAATCATGTTTTTTTTAACCATTTAATGTGAAAGGACAACTAACTTATTGATCCAAACAGATATGTACCTTTGTGAAAAAGGTTTAATGAGGCTAGATAAACAAAAATTTTCAGTCATTTTCAGTAAGGCTATGAAAATATTTGAATTCTGAATGTATATAAAGAATTATATTCCTTTGAACATTTTCTTGGACTGTTTTGGAATAGGTATATTCCTAATTCACAAAGTGTTACACTTAGCAAGGAACTTTGGGACAGGTTAAATATTTTTCCCATAAAAGATGATCTAATAAGAAGCAATACTGTTACTGTCATGAAAAAGACCAGACAGTACTTCTAAACTTACTTATTCACCTACAAAAACATCTTCAGAATTTCTCAGAAAACCTTAAAAGAAAATTAAACTCTCTGATACACTAAACTCTCTGGTAATGTCTCTTGGTGGACAATACATCATACATAAAAAGATCATACTCAGCATTCTTCTTACTTCCCTCTAAACACTTGCTTGAAAAAATTCTAAATTACAGAATTTCAAAAAGTGATGACTCTTCAACTCCATGAAAGTTTATGAGGGAACTGGTATTTATGCAATGGACCCTTGCACCAAGGTTATTTTACCCACCTTGGGGCAAATAAAGACACTGACCCTTAAAAACCTGTCGGTCTGAACGTCACATTCTTGAAAAAATTTTTTTTTTATTTGTGTCCAAAATCTGCAGTCTATGGTCACAATACTGATATCTACTACCTCTGTCTAAGAAACAAAGTCAGTAAAAGGCCAATGGCTTAAAAGACAGAGGTCAAATGGTGGAGTCATTTCTACTAACAGAATTCACTTGAAAGCATCTGATCCTTGGACAACATAGCATTTTACCTCATCACTGCAAACTCCATCCAAAAAAATACAAAAATAAACTGCACATAAAGAAATACGTGAATAAACCGTTTCCTCAGTGCTAATAAAGTAAGAATAAGATCTGTCATCCCCAAAAGAGTTAAAGACTGGCACAAACCTTGTTCATAAACACTGCAGAATGGCATTGTTGTTTATCAATTACAAGACCTCTTGATTTGATTTCCAATTCATCTGAAAGAGGAGCTGTAACCCTACCAAGAATGGTGGCCCCATACGAGTCCAGCGGGTCAATCAAAGCAGCCAGCAGGTCCATTTGCTCTCATCTTTTGCCATTCTTCACTCAATCTCACCAGACATTTCTTCACACAAGTCTCCTTTCAAAGCTCACTTACCCTCACCACTCTCTTCTCTTTGACATTCTCTCTTCTTTTTTGAAAACCTCTATAAATCTACACAATCACTCTGCTGCTCCTACAACACTTGCCTCTCAAGATCTTACTTCTCATGACCAGGTGCATAAGCACCAATAATCACCTAGCTTTCACCATCCACTTTCAGTTTTATCAACATCAATCTGGAATTTACTTCCTTACACTCTATCACACACTCCCACAACTCCCGCCTCAGGAGTAGTACTACTCCTCCCTTAGCTCTCGTCCTCTATCCAACCCCTGACTTCACTCCCAAGAACATTCCAAACCATCTTTCCCCTTTACTTTTGAGCTTCGTTTCAATCAGAGCCAGAACATCCAAGTTTTTCCTCAAATATACTACCTATCTCTCCTTTATTCTCATCTTGGTTACATCCATACACATTTAGACACCCAAGTCTGAGCCTTCGAGGAGGACGAGCACTCCCTGCTTGACCCCTTCTTCTGTTTCCCCTTCAAAAGTCATTTAGACAAATATTTTTATTAATTCAGTTATACTCTGACAAAAACACTAGAAATAAACTGTGTAAATGACAGCAGTAACGGGGTCAGTAAAAAGCTAATGTGCAGAAGTGGGGAGTAGGTGATAGCTCAAAAAAACTGCTGAGCGGAATTACATTTTCTTGTTGTTAAACTCTATTTTCTTTTTAACCAGACAACCCAGACATGGGCCAAATAGGCCTCCTGTTGTCTGTCTTTCTCATGTAAACACTTCAGTGTCTACTTCACTGATCTGTTACAAAAACACAAAAGGTTGTGACGAGGTCATCCATCACTCTTCTCTCTTCAAAGGTGGGCAAATGTAGAGCCTTTAGCCTTTCCCTGTAACTTAGTTCTCTTCATTCTGGTACCATCCTTGCGGCCCTATCTTTGTACTTCTTAAGGTGCAGTAATCGAACTTGAAAAGTGTATTTCATTTTTGACCTGATGCTGGATATGAACAACTTACTAAATATTTACTTGTCCTTATGATTCAAAACTATTCTGAAATTTGCCCAGACGACAGCTTGTCTCCTTTGTTATTTTAACATGGGACTCTGGTAACATGTTATGGGTGATGTTGACCCCTAAGTCCTTTTTCACACACAGAATCCTGAAGCTTATTTCCCGCTAATCAATAAATATACTGAGGTCTTCTTTCACTCTGTCCTACCTTCAATACCTTACATCTGCTCAGATTAAATTTCATTAACAGTGTATCAGACCAACTCTGGAGTCTGTGTAGGTTCCCTTGTAAGTATATGTAATTATGCTCACTTTTCATTTGTCTTATGACCTTTGCATCACCTGCAAACATATTCAGGTGACGAAAGGAGGAGAAGACTGTTCCCTTTACAGCTAAGAACAGGATTAACTGGGATTTGAAAAAGTGAGGAGCTCGGGCCTAGGCCCTTCAATGGACCTTAAGCCATGGAGCTACAACCCTCATCCCAAACGCTTGGAGCTTAGGTCTAGACCCCTCAATGGACCTTGGGCTCTGTAGCACTGATCCCCTCCAATGGGCCTGTTGGCCTAAGAGGATGACATGATCCTCCATCATGAAGAGACTAAGCGAGTAGCTAGTCATGAAAAAAATTCAGCAGCTTCTTGGTTCAAGAAATGTCTGGATTGAACAGCCAAAATCACTGCAGTGAGAGAAAGATGAATAAATGAAGCACACAAAGGCATATCTAAAGAAACTTCTGCATGAGTGCATATCCTTGCATGACTACTGGAAAGCTAGAATGTGCAATGTGACATTACCCTGGCTGATCAGAGATCATATTAAGAACAGATCTCTCCTACTATAAGCAATGTCATTACTCAGATATGCTTTAATGACTAGAACTCTATAAATTAATCATATCAGGATAGGTGCGGTTAAGGAAACAATTAGCGCAAGCTGACTTTTACTTCTAACATTTTAGCGCAACCTTTTTAAGCAAAAATGACAATAAAATGAGAAAACACAAGCTTGTATAACCTCTGGAGACATTCCCTTACTGACTGGTTGGATATGTTACTTAGTTCCACCCCTTCCCCTCAGCTCCCATGTTTCTATCTTTGTCACTAACTTGGACCAAGACACGTATCTACTTTTCCTGTATATGGAATTTTTCATGTTCTGTGAGCAACTTCCAGTGCCTTTATTGATCCTCTAATATCCACGCATTTTTTCCACCTTCCTCAACATTGGAGGTTCTAGGACACTTACAGATGTTTTCATCCTTACAGAATGACATAAAAAGTATAAAAGTAAATTTACCCTTGTAAACCAATATTCTACTGTTCTGCTTTCATCAAAAATAAGAGAAGTCAGAATGCTTTCATATATCTCTTAATGTTTATTTTTTCTACCTAAATATTGATGAAATGAAATGACTGCTATTTTGTTTTTATTCACTAATCAGTCAGATAATTCATCAGTAAGGTAGTACAGGTTGAACCCTTGTAATCCGTCAACCTTGGGATCTGACCACTGCAAGACCTTAGAAAATACCAGAAAAAAGATAGTGACCCCTAAGGGAACCTATATGTAAACATATGCCCAACCCCTAGTCTTGTCAGCTCATTCCACATCCATATTGCTGTCTTATCAAAGGTAGATCGGAGCTTAAAGCACGAAGTAATACAACCAATAATGCTTCCAAACAAGGTTCTGCTTTGGGATGTGCCAAAGAATTATATAAATTAAAAAATATTTTACACTTAGGATCGAGCCCAACAGCATTAAGCCACATCCACACTATCGGGCAGTTCCCAGCGGGCTGTTCTCTTACCGGGCAAAGTATGTCTGTGTTGTTGTCCACACTGTTGAGGTGGCGAGACAGTCAAATCATACAGTAGCCAGTGGGTGGTTGGCAGGCCATATATGCAGTATCATTATGGGCAGCAAGGTTGAAAGGAAGAAAAATAGTCCTGTGTAGCATAATGATATGTGTGCATAAAAAAGAAAAAAGAAAAGTGCAGAAAACTATACAGTGTAAAAAGTGGCAACTTTTTGTGACAGGCAGCTCCATTGCTCCAGACCTGGACTCAAACCACCAGGCAGTCTGATTTTGCTCAACTACGGGGAAGGGAAATCCATTGATTTGTCCGTCAAAGTTGCAACAAAGTGTCTGATGATGGACTTAACACTTGTGCCTGCCAGGCACTGCCCAATAGTGTTGATGCTCCTTTACAGTGTGCTCTAGCCTCAAGCATGAAGTAATTTTCAAACCATCCAAGAAAAAGTTTAGCTGTCATCCACCCTTTTTTAGTACTATGGTAGAGAAGTGGAAGAATTTTCATTCATTTAAAGGCCCTTGAGTGAACACTCTTATCAATCACCATCAGCTTGGTTTCATGTGTTCCTGCAGATTTGTTTCCCTATCTATGGAATCCTTGCCCCCAGATGGATACTCCTTAATTCTTGGGCAAGGGTTTTTTGTGGCATATGACTCCAATATAAGGCAGATTCATCAGCATTATACACTTATTCTGGGGCTAAGTTTTGCGCTGCCACTAACTGTACGATGTCATCTACAATCTTTGTCACATATAAGCATCTCCCAAGAAATGCTTACATCTTCATTATGTCAGAGCTTAAACAACTTTATAATTGCAGTGTATAATTCTTTACTCCTGGCACCTTTCAAAGTTTTCCGAAACTTTAATCTTTTCTGGTTTTCATTTTCAGCAAAAAACTTAAAAACCTACTCCTTTTGTTCCTTTAAGTCATACACAGCTAACGATCCAATCTCATAGTACTCAGATAAAGTCTTTACAAAAGTTCCTTTATCTAATATTCTCAGTAACACCACCTTTTCAAGCATCGATAATGATTTATGCTTATGTTTATTAGCACTATCACCATCTTCTGCACCTCTTGGTCAAGATTTTGGATGACATCCTGAAGGGCTAAAATAAGCTAAAATAAGAAATTAACAGGACTGTTAATTAGCTTGGCCGCAGTGTAAACAGATTTTGGCGCCTTATCGCTGCTGACTAGCTAACAGATCACCCTGGTGGCTGATCCACAAACTATAATGGCAGATTAAATACATGCCAGAGCATGAGAGTTGCCAGACCTCAGATCATCACATTAGAAAGGTACAACTGTAGCTGCCAGGCAGCCACCCACTGGGGAGGAAAATTACCGGTACTATCCAGCTGGGTATTGGAAGGGTCAATGAAGTGTTGTACAGTGAGCCAGCACTTCAATAGTTATGAAGCTGCACTCCCTTTGACCCAGGTAGCTGCCTTTGTCTGCCTCACCTACATGTGGACTACCAGCAGTCTGTCCATAGACATACAATCTCTCTTTGTCATTACACATAACAATTGACAGCACTTAACTTACACAACTCATTCTTTGTGACTCGAGATTTTTCTGTGGTGAGCTCTATGCACTAGCCCTGCCATTTTGTAAAATGGTAGGAGCAATGGATTGAAGTAGTAGGCAGGAAAGTCATATAGAAGCATTAGGTAGAAACATTTGGTTAATGTAGTTGGTAGCATTAGCTGGGAGCAATAGGTAGAAGTAGTAGGTTAGAACATTATGCAGGAACATTAAACAGATTAAGTAGATATAGTTGGTAGGAACATGTAAGAACTTGTTAAGGGTGAAGCACTGAAGGCTACAAACAGTTATGGACAATATTTTGCTGTGGCCATCCCCTTGAGGGAGTTTCCAAAGGGAATGGGCATCAGACATATATATATATATATATATATATATATATATATATATATATATATATATATATATATACAATTCAACAGATCTCAGAATTAATGGGCCGGGCAAATAATAACACATTAATTAACAATAACTGAAAAGATAAAAAAAATAAAAAATCTTAAATGCTGCACTATGCGCATTTTATATTGCACTTGTTTTTGGTAGCGTAGGATATACTTGCTTTGGTGATGTGGTGGGGTAAGAGAAACACAGATTGGGTAGGAAACACTATACTGATTCTAACATTTCGACAGAATCTTGATCACAGAATAAGCACAGAACAGGACTCCACCTTATATATGTGTTGTTGTCGGCCTTCACTCCCCTGGGCACCTGGCGTGCCCTCCTGAATGTCTGCGCCCGGCATCTCACCTTGCCACCTCTGCCATGTTCCAACTGGGCACCCCTGCCATGACTGACCTCGTCGTCTCCGCCAAGCTTGATCTCGCTGCCTCTTCCGCGGTGATCTGTCTCATGCCCGCTCTTACAAGGCACGCAAAAGCCTTCCAAGTGATTCATGTTTTCTTTTGTCACTATGTAAGCTGCCTCAATCTTTTTTCTTGCCTTTCTCGAACTGCCCTTGCTTAGTATTTTCATCCCACTCCAGTTCAACAGGTGCACCTTTTCCCCTGCATGCACCATCAGTGATTTAGAGGCCTATGCACCCCTCTAACTCACTGGTGGTGAATGCAGAGGAAAAAGGGCACCTGCTGAACTGGAGTGGGATGAAGATACTAGGTAAGGGCAGTTCAAGGAAAGTAAGAAAAACGATTGAGGTGGCTTATATTGCAACAAAACATGAATCACCAGGAGGGCTTTGTGTGCCTTGCAAAAGCAGCCACAAGACAGATCACTGCAACAGAGGCAGCGAGATCAAGCTTGACATAGATGAGGAGGTCAGTCACGGCAGGGGCGGATGGGGGAACATGGCAGAGGCAGCAAGGTCAAATGCCAGGCGCAACCATTTGGGAGGTTACACTAAGTACCCAAGAGGGTGAAGGCCAACGATGACACGTATATAAGCAGAGTCCTGTTCTCCTGTACTCATTCTACGATCAAGAATGTCAACATGTTACGATCAGTAGACTGTTTCCCACCCAATCTGTGTTTCACCCCACCACATCACCAGAATGTTATGGAATATTCATATAATCGCTATGTTTTGGTTTAAGTCTGCCTCAAGATATTGTGCAGTCAAGTTGTATACAAAGAACTGTGACTTTATTTATCAAATACTTTTGCAATCCTTACAATTCAAAATGGCATCATGTGATATAGGAGTCAAAAAAAGAATGTTAACTGTATATTGCATTTTTTTTTTTAAAGGCTCCAGTCATGGAAAAAAGTCCACATCAAGGCCGGGCCCTAATTGAAATATAGACTTGAAAAATTGGGAAAAACAGACAGGGAAAGTATTTACAAATTTTTGAGAAAGTGAAAAACATGTCTCTTGAAATGA
>JAYMFT010317448.1:0-10043 GCA_038088735.1 Panulirus argus | reverse complement strand
CTGGAAATCCTCCCCTCCTGTTTTCACTTTTCCAAAAGAAGGAACAGAGAAGGGAGCCAAGTGAGGATTTTTCCTCTTAGGCTCAATCCTCTGTTCTTAACGATACCTTGCTAATGCGGGAAACAGCGAATATGTATGAATGTGTATATAAAGCTCCTCTTCAGTAGTTGCTAGCGTGGGGTCGCGGTTTGTGAGGGTCACACATTCAGAAACTTACAAGAGCGTCAGAAGTGATATACAGTACCCACTATCCATGATGCGGTGTCCATCAGGACGATCCAAGAGAGTGAAAGCGAATCACCTGCCGGAGTGAATCAACTCCGCTTTAACCTTCCTTCCTGCACATTGCCACTAAACAGTTAAATTTCACCATCCTTGTTAACTTTAACGCCAACTCTTTTTTTTTTCCTGCTAACATCCAGACGCTACGCAATACACACGCGTCGTGTGCACACACACACACATACTTGTAAATAATGCAGACTGAAAACTCGACAATATTTAAATAAACTGCCGTCAGGACCACGAGAGGAAGGTAAACAGAGTATTTACCGAGGAATACAAATAAGATGAGGTGACTCCATATTAGTCAGGAGGAATCGTCTGGAAATTGAAATCACACTAGACTACGGACAAAAAATATATTCGCTCAGGGAGGGACGTTTTCGTACCTTAAGCTGAACCAGACGATCGGTAAGGATTTACAACACAGGCAGACAATATTGTCCCGTGTGTGGTACGCGGCACCTGTTGGTAAAACAAACAAACAAACAAACAAAAAGGATGAATAGACCAAATCGGGGTTTTCTTCCGTAACCTGACCTAACCTGAGTCGACCAAACCTAACCTATCCTGATCTGACCTTACCTTATCTAACCTAACCTAACCTACCCTAGCCTAACCTAACCTAACCTAAATTTAACCGTTAATGGAAGAAACTCCCATCGGAACCACAACCATACTGTATAACATTTCTATGTACCGCTAGCAATCGCAAAGACTTCAAACCTTCCACTACTACGCCATTTATTCTAAGGTGGTGTTTATTGCAGTGGATAATCACATGAGCCTGTATCAATCACCTGGCTCTGAATTATTGAGAGAACAGGTCTCGTTAGCACAATCGGCACAAACGACCAAAATTAAAAATATCACATCAAAACTATATCATATACAAAGCAACTCAGTTTGAGTAATTTCTGCTTTAAAACGAAGTTGTGGCTATTTGATACGAATTCTGAAATCAGCACCAGATTCCATCTTGGATGGTACAAGGGGTCTTTGGACACAGTTCTGAAAAGGGATCAACCGAGGAAAACCCCACCGAGTCTTGCTTAGACTGGGACACTGGTTTTAGAGATGAATTCACGTGAGAGGTATACAGACGGACGACAGACGACAACGGACAACAGACGACGACGGACAACAAGTGAGGCAAAATCTCACCAGACCTTTGGCAGTGTTAGTTACAAAGATATTCATTTAGAGTGTGTGTTCACTTCTTAGTAAAGTACGTAACGTGAAAATGAGGTCATGTGGGAACTTTTGAAGCATCCTAGTCGACGACAGACGTGCCTCCAACCACCCCAGTACACGAGTCTCGTGTCCTGGGATGTTTCGTGATTCCCCAGAACACGGCCGACACGTGTGCTCAACTGGTAACAAGTTACTCTTGGATCATGCTACTCGATAAGGGACGCCATCTCTCCTACACAGACAGAATCTTAATCAGTGATAATATTATGTCTGTTGATATACAAGAGAGCAATGTATAATCTAATCATCTAAAACTACAAATAAATTCCTACGACTATAATAGTATGCGACTGGCCCACGTACGTCGTCAGACCCGCAGCTCCACATTTTCTGTTAATCTTAAGGCCTAAAACAGATCAAGTGGACGATGATACCAGAGGGCGACTCCTGTCTTCAACAGCCAAGTCTCGCAGCTCTAAGATGAAAGGAAGTTTAATAGATCGTCGGGTTCAGCAACGAGAAGTCATTCACAGGACAATGTCGGGTGTGGAAAGAGATACGTCGAAAGGATGGAAGATATCCACCAGGGCTCCTGCCCAACTCGACCCTCAAACCTCGCCTTTAACTAAAGACAATTATCTGTTTTCCCCCAACTTACCAAGACCAGTCTCACTTAACCTCCCGGACCCCGCAGCTCCCACCTCCCTTGCGGCTCCCGCACCACTACACCCACGACCGTTATGGTGAGGTCATATGTACATTTTTTTCAAACACATGCACCTAAAGCTATATGTTCAATAAATATTTTCCAACCAACGTTGTGTGCCAAACTATATTTACTGAGAGAGAAAAAAAAGTTGCTATCCCTCGTGCGTCATCTTATGTTAATTCACAGGAAACCACGTGATGGCCGACGTCTCGTCTCGTTCCTGGTGGGGCAGGACACGCCGTCAACCACGACTCCATGACCGTCAGGGTATATCATGTGGGGCTGCCACTGGCCTGCCCTCCCTCTACCACCTCGTGAACACGGGGAAGGTGTTCTCGGGTGCTCCACAAGAGTGTTCCACTTGACCCACACTCCCATCAAGTTTTTTTTCCCCCCTCGGTGTAACTTGATTCTAAGCATATACTGGGAAGGCTGGTCCGACAAGCCGCGCCTTTCCAATGATACTGTAAAATTCTTAAAACATGGGATACACGTGCAGCACGCAAGACCGCACTACTCACTGGGGTCGTTTTTCTCCGCATTACATTCAAAATTCTCGAAGCCTGAAGGATCTACGAGATACCCTGAACTTTTCTGCCTTTACCCAAACAGCTAACAGCATCTTAGGGGAAAAAATATTACGATTTAACAAGCAAAGCTCCTGGGAAATGTTGCCTCATTTTCCCTCCATATTACATGGAGAGAGAGAGAGAGAAAGAGAGAGAGAGAGAGAGAGAGAGAGAGATGACGTAAAGACTGAAGACATGCACTTGACCTCATTAAGCACGATGTACGACCCTTAAGCAAGCTGGCACGACCCTTGAGTAGAATGACGTGACCTTTCGTCAGGTCAAAGCCCGGGCCATCGTACCCTAAGATCGTAATGTACTCACAGGGATTACAGACACAACAGCGACTGTGTTAGCTGCAGCAACAGTGATCTGGTTCAATCCAGAGGAACTGTTGGGAAAAATGACTAAAAGTAATCTCTCAAACATCTTAAGTATCACTGAATTCCCTTCGAAATTTCACAATAACAGAAATTCTCTTTTGGTTGCAATGTAATACAAAACATACACAGGGGGGCTGCAGCAGGTGGATTCACAAAAACAATAATATTTACTTTCCAAGGGCAAAAGTAGCAAAAGTATTGGGTTTTGTTTGGAACCAGTGATTGTAGCTTGGCCAGCAATATTATTCTGGTCGCTGCTCAGTCATGCAGCAAAAGCTATATAAGAAAAAAATTAGAACCGAATCTTTCTTCTGGTTTAATCCGGTTTAACGAGTATATTCCCTCAAAACATATAAGTATTTTTTTCTTTCTTGCGAGCTGCATTTTCCACTTTTTTTTTTTTTTTCGCTATCCCAGAATCAAGCATTTTCTACAGTGCATCATATCTAAGTCTGCAGGTACGTACTTGCCACATAAACAAACACACACAAGCACAGAACATACACACTCAGGAATGTACTCACACAACTGTGAACGCACTCTCACATTAAGCATCTAAAAAATACTCTACATACACGCGCGCTCACACACAAATACACACACACACTTGCAGCCAGTGAACCAAGGGCTCGTTAGTGCCTCCAGGTATGCTGGCGAGGCATCCACGGTGAGGTATCCTGAAAACCAAGGTTCCTGAGTAAGCTTAGGTCAATTCTAAGATGTAAATTGTTTCCATGGATTGCACTGTACGTTATATGCATGCAGAACCCTCTTGCAATATGCCAACTGTGTTCAAAAATTTATGAACAAGCTCTGTTAGAACATTTACCAAACTACGAACACCATTTAACTTGTAGAACACGCAGCAGTGAAGAAAATATCTCAAAACACTTTCAGTAAGGTTTGAATTCAAGCTAACCTCATGGAGACAGTCCTCGCCATCGTGATGCATCGCGTCACACGTTTCTCCATGACCCGCTGCTGGCCCTGTGATGTTCCGATAGTCATTGCCTGCTGAAAAAGGTCAGCTTACAGTAATACTGCATGCCTGCAGGAGCAGCAGCCTCGGCTCCTGCATATCCACTCCTCAAGCACTCGCAGTGAAGGGGCTCCAAGATCACTGAAAGACCTGCTGCTTGCGAAATCTATACAAATACTAGTCCGTTCTCATTTTCCAGTCTCCATCCATGAGTGGTGGGATGTGAGAGTGACGATAAACGGTGCGCTAGAAGCCGACAGATGGCACTCTGAAGTTCGGCTCTTTTTTTCCAAGATGTCCTTCTCAACCGCAGAGCAGCGTTCGTTGGGCAGTCGAGAGTCTGATGGTAATGTGACTGACATCCATGTACATCAATGCTCTCCTGTCCATACAAAGTGAGGGATACGAACCGCATTACAATATCCTCCTCCTGTCCCTGATTACTTCTAAGCATTATGAAGTTCTCACTGACTTCGCATGCAGAGTTTTGTGCTTGGTCTTCCTTTCCAAGTGACTCTCTACCAACTTACACCCTACCTCAGTATGGCTGGATTCTACTCTACCCAAAACTATGTCAAACAGCTATTCTTACACATTTTCCCGTCTTTGTCATTCGGTAAAAACTGCCTATATTATCTGCGAAAGCAACAGCTCAGATCAAGACATGTATATCATGTCTGGGCTCCCGATTACACTGCTCTGGTATGCCGGTGATGCGCGCCTCGCATGACCAAGCCTGGTAGGCGTCTCTTCGTGATCAAACTGGAGGTCAAGGATTTCAGTGTCGCCACCAGCATCCTGGGCAGCATGCAGAGAATAGCACATTACCCCAAGGGAGATGATAATATCCCGTGTCGTGAAGAACGCCTGCTTGAAAGAGCCAATCATTGTGAGATTCCTTCTGCTGTCGTCTGGAAAGGTATATCTTGGTGTCTGTTGGTTTAGTCTTAAGATGACATCAGCTACAATACTCACGGCCATACGCGCACTGTTCCTGGTACTGCCTTACCGATGTCTGCGAACTAAACGTGCTAACGTCCGCCATGTAAATAACGCTACTTAGGTCTTTCAAGCAAACGTACTTAAGGTCCTTCACCTACAATTAACCATTTGAAGCTACGCTGCGTCGTCTGCCGTATTGTTTCTAAGGACCAAAGCTCTACAGCCACAATGCGAGCATAATATTTCAAACTCCTGCATTATTTTGGCTTTGTTTGTTTCCACAATAACTAATGTGAGATGTAAACTGAATGAAGCAGCAGGAACTGGAAGAGGCCATCATGGATTGCAAGAGGAAGGTCTGGAGTGCCTTGTCCTACGCCTTGCCAACTACAGTAAGACCAGTCGGTTGACCAACTAAAAGTTGGGTTAACGATCACGGTTCCCGAGCTTAATATAATCATCCCTCTCCCTGCTAAAAGCATTTTCGTATTCTAGATTTTTAAAACTGGAAATACATCCACAGTTTTGCTTTTCAGAATTATCTCGGCACCAACCTTACCCGCAGCATCCTTTTCAACTGTGCGAGTTGTAAGGAGTCCTAGCATGACGCCATCAAGACCTGGAGTAACTGTCTAATCGTCATATTCACAGGTGACAGGATCAGCCATGGATTCAGACGTTGTAGTGAGCGTCTGACTCCTATGTCCCTCTTCTTATGCCAACGTTATCAAGGTATGTAGCACTTTCTGCCTTGGGCAAAGCCATCTCTGCCAGCCACCGCTTTACATGCATTTGCTATGGTAACCCTAGACCGAAATAAGATCCAGCGACTGACAGCACCAGAGTCTAAAGGCAATCTAACTAAACCCATACCAGTCCTGATGCTGAGAGACGGACTCGCCAACCGCTAAGGCATAACAAATTATATGAGGTTCTTCACCTCTTGCCGTGCGAGTTGGTAGGTCTCTCTAAAGGCTTATGAAGAGCAACGAACAGAAATAATGTTCAGATATGACTTCAGATTGCAAGTGTTGATTCAGCTTCTCGCTACATGCGGATTAAGCCGTCATATCTGTCCAGTACACTGAGGACAACGTCGTCCTCCGTAAATGCAGTAAATGAGGTCCTCCTTCACTGCAAGTCCTACGGCGTCCTCTTCATCACCAGGAACCTTCACCAAGGCTTAAAACTTGTGCCTCAACATGGCCCCAAGGAGCAGCAGCTGAGGGCATATACCCTGCCGCCCCGACGACCCAACACCAACCCTCCCCGCTGACCCAAGGGTCAGAGTTCCGTGCATCATTAGGACGTCACCAAGACATGAGTCCTGACCCCGTTCTCCTGTGAAGGCCAGAGAGGTCACGGTAGTGTAACAATAGCACTCTTACTTATCAATTACTATTTTTTTTTCTAGTTAACGCGGCTTCGGTCGACTACAGTCAGACATGAGACAAAACAGACCTATAAAACACACACACACATACACACACACCGACCTCCGTGGTGCAGTGGTTAGCGTTACTGACTATGAGCCGGCACAGGTCAACCCGAGGTCAGACCCGTGTGCGTTCGAATCCTGGACATGGAGGTCGGTCAACATCCAACCCAGCTGCTCATCGATAAATGGGTACTTGGCATAGGCTAGGGCGTGTGTGTGTGTGTACACTTAGGAGTAAAGACAAAGTAGGCCTACATAAACACATGGTTGAGAGACGGGGCAACACCAATGTAAAACTCCCCGTAACACACAAATAGTAATACTAAGCACAATTTGCAGTAACACGTCATAATATTAAACTAAACAGGATACTTGTTAGAAAAGATGAAGAGAAGTACTTTTACTGTACAGGAGTACAGATATGAATGAAATAATGAAAATGTGAATGCAGTACAGCGCACAAGACAGTTCAAGAGATGGGGCCCCATAGGTGAAGAACTCGCTCCCCGAACTGTATGGTAGGTAATAATATACACGAGCCGCCATTGTCTAGTGGTTAGCGTTGTGACCCATCAGTATAATGGACCCAGATTCGAAAAGCGGATAGGGGGAGCCAAGATAGCTGTTTTATACACTTCTTTACGGTGGTTCAATTGATGTGTTCCCGGAGCAAAATCGAATGTTACTAACTTTTGTGCAGTACGAGGCGAGAGCTCAACCCACAGTGGGGCCCCATCTCCTGAAGTTCTTTTACTATAAAACAACTTCTTTAAACTTTTGGATATTGCCAGTATTCACATCATCACAAATCTTATTCCAAAAATCCACCACCCTGATTCTAAAATGGTACTTGTTCACATCCTTTCTAACAAGTTTCTTACTAATCTTCTTGTTTTGCCTCCTGGATATCCAGCTCTGCCATTGCATCTCACGAAGAACTAATCACTGTCGAACTCATCAAACTGGTTTAGGAACTGAAGGTTGTAATCAGGTCACCAATCACTTTTCTCACCTCCATGGTGGGCAAAGCAGCTCTTTTCATCCTCTTTCGGTAACTAAGGTACATATTTAGGTACACCTGGAGCAACTCAGTCAAATCTTTGTCCTTCTGTAAGCGTCCAATAATATATCATCCATGTACTTAAACATTAATATTTGTCAGATGCTATTTAGTTCCTTCAACAATTCTTATGACGTGGGGCTATGCCGATGGGTTAGGCAACAATGTCCATTCCTAAGTCTCTCTCACGCACAGATTCCTGTAGCTTAATACCCTCCAGACAGTAATCTTGCAGAGGCCTTCTTCCACTGGGCCCCAACCTCAGGACTATGGCCATATTTGCTCGGGTTACATTTCACCAGTCATGCATCACACCAACTTTAGATCTTGTCTTGGGCACATTGTAAGCTGACGCAATCCACAGCATCTTGTCATGACCTTTGCATCATCTGCAAATACTGTTTGTTCAAGTGACCGTCCACATCATCTACTCTCACCGCACCGGTTTATGAGTTTCACGTCTCTTTCTCTATCACAAACAGACTCGAAGAGGCCCCAGTGGTCTGTTGATGCTTGTATTCCTTTGCAAACATCGATCAAGTGGAGCAGAGGTCCCATGTCCGGGCCCTGCGGCACGCCACTGATGACTAACCTAATTCACCTCGAGAGTGCTCCTATAACCAGTGTCATTTGCTCCCTTTGCCCGTAACCAACACAAAGGATATCTTAAGTAATGACAATAAAGAAATAGCTTCCTTATCAAACAAGTATTTCAATACAGTGTTTACCATCGTGAATTCTCTAAATTCATTACATGCACAAAACCTATTGCCAGGAACAGAAAATGGAAAATACAGACATACATAACATTCAAACCTCTGAAGTTCTTGAATAACTAAACAAATCATATCTCTCCCACAATAAGAAGAAAGCTAACAAACAGCACTCCCAGTCATAGAAAAGATTTAACAAATCGCCATAAGAAGGAAAAATGACAGACAAGTAGAAATTTATGAAGCAACACCAATTTTCAAAAAAATGGAGAGACAGAAAACGCGCTCCACAGTACCGTCTTATCAGTCTTGCCTCGGCTTAAGGACAAATGTTACAGACACTGACTGGGGATAAAATCATAATATTTTCACATATAATGAACTAATAACGACTATCATCATGGGTTCCATAAATAAAATCATGTCTAACGAATCTAAACAGAATTCATTAGTCATACATATAACATATGGGATTCCAAAATACACTCATGTTATAAACTTACAATTCCAAAAAGCATCCAACGAAATACAACATTAAAGACTATCTTGTAGAATTCATGTCAGCGACATAGGCAATCATCGTACCTGCCCACGGAGCACGCATTAAAGCTTACAAACTAAATACGAGTCACAGCTGAGTGGGATACCAGAAAGATCTGCCCAAGGACCCATACATCTTACTATCACACACACACACACACACACACACACACACATATACACACTAAAATTTCTTTAATAGACACAATGATTTCTAAAGGGCCTCAAATCATATAAAGCTCATGGCTTCCGATGAAGTTTCGCTGGAGGGAGGTAAAGCGCCAGTGCAGTGATACAGGGCAAGTGTCGTGCCCATGTTTACGAAAGAGAAAGGGCGTGTAATCGCGATGAACCACACACCAGTCTCTTTGACAGGTGTGCTCTGTAGACCGTTTCCCCGTACCGTACAAATAAGTAACTTAACACACAGTCTAACTCGCCAACAAATCTCCCTACAACAACATCGTCCAGCATAATCAAAAAAGAAACGGCCAGAGGTTGAAGGAATAACTTCTCTACCATTGTCGGTCCCTCTCCAGTACATGCGTTGCACAGGGTCGGGTCAGTGGTGGCTGGTCAGGTCGGCCTCGATACTATGTGGTGCACTGGGTGGACAGTGCTTCACCTCCATTAATTGGATAAAAATCGCTACAATAATTATATCAAATATAGAAGGATATAAAGATATGAAGCAGATATACAGCCAAGTGTAATATGTTACAAGACAAAAATAAATATCCCGTTTTCCTCACACCTGAAAGAATTACAACACCAACTTGATGAAAATACATGCTGGAGGTGGAGGGGAGGGGGGAGATGTAGCAAAAGGAAATGCTCCTCAACCAGTCAGGCGTGTGGTGGACTGTAATCACGGAACACCAATCAGAGTTCATTAACCTAGTTAATGACCCCCTTAAATCATCATTTATACGAGGATCATATTTCGCAAAAGTCTCGTAATTCTCTGTCACACTTTCTAATCTATTTCAATTATAGGACGTATCAATCTCTCTCGAGCTGATAAAACAGCGTTGTTCTGCAAAATGTGTCTGAGAAAGAGAAAAAATCTTAAATCATTCGCAAATAAACACGTTCCTTAAAGTATTTCATTTAATTAATTATATATTTCACTTTGAGTAAGAATCCATCTGTACTATGAAACTATCATGTGATAGACATACACATACACACACAATATATATATATATATATATATATATATATATATATATAT
>JAYMFT010317437.1:0-10043 GCA_038088735.1 Panulirus argus | reverse complement strand
TGTATATATGTGTGTATGTGAGTGAATGGATCTTTCTTCGTTTGTTTCCTGGTGCTACCTCGCTAATGCAGGAAACATCAATCAAGTATAATGAAAATAAAGAAATAAACAATATTAATACTTTGTTGTTTCCTGTGTTAAAAACTTTGTGCCAGGAACAGACAAAGAAGTCTTCATTTGCTTACATTCACTCTTTAACTGTCATTTGTAATGTACCAACCCCACAGCCCCCTGTTCACAACCAAGCCCCTACAGACCTTTCCATGGATTCCTCTTGCTACTTCATATGGCCTGGTTCATTCCACTGGTAACAAGTTGCCCCCTGTATACCACAAGCTTCAATTCACTCTGTACTGTACATGCCTTTCACTCTCCTGCATGTTCAGGCCCCAAGCACTCAAAATATTTTTCACCCTTCTGCCATCTCTGATTCCCCCTTCTCCTTGTCCCCTCCACTTCAAACACACATATATTGTCAGTCTCTCCTCACTCATTCTCTCCACATGTCCAAACCATTTTAGCATACCCTCTCTCAACCACAATCTTCTTATTACCACACCTACTCCTTACCCTTTTAGTACAGGTTCAGTATCCCTTACCCAATATGCCCGAGAGCAGAAGTGTTTTGGATATTGGATTTTTTCGGATTTTGGAATATTTGCATATACATAATGAGATAACAGGATGGTATGGAAACAAAGAGGTTAAAGTTGAGACATATGTATTTCAACGTTTCGACTTTTCAATGGTCTTCCCCAGGAGGTACTGATTCCAGCATTCGACAGGACAGTATTCCCAGCAAGTGATAATCACCCACTTGGATGCCTTGGCATGTCGCTCTCTGATTGGATTGCTTGTCCTGCTGCCTTCACCGAATGCTGGAATCAGCATCTCCTAAGGAAGACTGTTGAATGGTTGAAACGTTGAGGTATGTCAGCTCTAACCTGCTCATTTCCATACCATCCTGTTTTCCACATTTGTCATGATGGTAATAGATACATAACGAGATATCTTGGGGATGGGATCCAAGTCTAAACACAAAATGCATTTAAGTTTCATATACACCTTAAACACATAGCCTGAAGGTAATTTATACAATATTTTTAATAATTTTGCTCATGAAGCAAAGTTTGCCTAACATTGAACCATCAGAAAGCTAAGGTGTCACAACCTCAGCTGCCCATGAGATAATCACCTTCATTCCTGACTCTGAATTTATATGCTACTGATAAGGAATTATATTCTTACACTTATTCACACATAAGTACTTAACAGTAAAAGAATATGAAATACCATTAATACAATGAAAAAATAATGTGTTTAAGTGTGGAATTTTGCACTTGTAATGTCATGTCACCGCTCAAAAAGTTTCAGATTTTGGAGCATTTCAGATTTCAAATTTTCGGAATAGGGATGCTTAACCTGTACTTACTTGATTAAACTACCTTACACCACCTAGCATTCTCATACATTTCATTTCCACTACACCCACCCTCCTCTGCGTATTCTCATCTGCAGCCAACCTTGCATCCATACAACATTGTTAGAACCACTATACCATCATACATGCCCATTTTTGTACTTCCATATAATGGTACTTATCTCTTCAGCTGTCTACCTTTTCTCCTTGGACCTTCGAGTACACTAACATACTGTATATCATTTTGATCAGCCTATCATTTCCCACAATTTTCATATAATCATGCATCTTAAAGACTTATATCTGTGCACCTTTCTAATAATTCTTTCACACTAAATTTTCTTCTCATACTTTATCCTTCCATTAATTCCAGCTTGAGTTATCCTTCTCTCTCTTTATTCTGACCTATATAAAATTCAAGTTTCACACCCACCCCAACACAGACAGAAGTGCTCTTTCATGTAAGCTTCTTGCACACTTTACGTAATTTTTTCAACAGTAATTATCTTATCAGTGCATCTTTAATTTCCCACTACTAAGGCCCTATTCACAACTTGATATCCTTAATAAACCTCACTCCCTGATACCTAAACTCATCTAAAACTTCAAGATTTTCAAAGTTAATGGGCTTGCCTGGTATAGCATATAGCAATGCTGACAGTGATTTCAGACATGGGCCTGCCTGAGCTCGGATCCTGGGTGCAACACTTGGACCTTAGTTTGCCAGCTGTTCATCCACCCCTCAAGACTGGTCAATAAATTGGGTACTTTGCTTATGTTAGTGCATATATCTGTAACATAAATGAGATGGTCTTGATGAGGGCATTCAATTTCCCTTGCCAACTCAACTAATGGAAATCCAAAATTCAATCTCTCAAAGTTATTTTTCTTTGCATCTACAGTCAGCATCCTTTTCCTAAATACATCAATGTGACTTACCACAATATCCAACTATTCCTCTGATTTAGCTATAAAAACATAATCAACTGCGTACATTGAATGCAGCAACTTCCATTCTATTTCATCGTATTTCAACAGTGAACTGTCATTATTCCACTTCATATCTCATATAATAAAAAAATGAAAACTTGAACAACTATAGCAAAATTACATAAACCTGGTGCACTCCCACTTTTAATTTAAAGCACTCATCCCATACGGAACAATTACCTAACTAATCAGTTCTATCCATTTGTCGTTGCATACCTCCACAAAATATCACTTTGAAAGTACACATTCCAAAACCATCTGAAGGCTGCAAGATTGAAATTTACAGTGTATAATAAGGGCATAGAAAACCTCCAGAAAATAAATGAGTATATTCATTTACAAATGTACAGCCTCTACTACCACATACCACAACATGTACTTCAGGATATAGTACATAAAGATGGCTCTGGAGTTTTACCTTCTTTCTGCTCCTTAGATTTCAAAGAAATATAAGAGATCTGAAAAAGCAAAAATATTCAGTGTCAACAAATTGAAGATGTTCTGAGTAAAGAAATAATTCCATTTCAAACCAAGTTAGAACTACACTAAGCACAAGGTGACATACACAGAAAAAATGAAACCAATATACTTTACCAGTACAACTAAGTTAGTCACTGTAGTTGAATTAATCTTGGAATCTCTGTGTCCAGTTGTTGGGTCAAGTGAGGTTACAGTATGCCACCAAGATCACAGTGCATGACCATATTCAGACAAGTGTTTCTCTTACATTTAAATGTTCCTTAACTGTTATTTACCTTCTCAGTTTTTAGTGTAATTTTTCATGTCACCAGCTACTCACTACACCTTGTACACCTTGTGGTCGTTTTTATATTAAAAGATTTTATGGTAATGGAACTAGATGGACATTACGAAGATTGTATTTTCTGTATAAGTCATAGCAATCATCTAAATAAGATTAAACAAAGTAATATGAATGAAATTAAGGCTGCTCTCAAAGCCTTTATTTGCTTCCCTCCCACAATCTCCCTCACCATCCTGGTCCACCCCATCTCTGCTCACACCTTTTCTCCCACAACCTATGCTCCTACACCCATTCAGCAAACACTGCCTACCCAATCCCTCCCCCATTCACACCTTTCCCCACAACCTATGCTCCTAAACCCATATAAAACTCACTGCCTGCCCCATCAGCCCCTCCTAAACCTAAACCTCAGCCCCCCTCCCTGCTACATCTTCTCACCGCAACCAAAATTCCCAGTTCCTTCCCTACACTAAGGTCCTTGGAACAAAGGCCCTCTCATGCCTTACTCCCTTAACCTGTGCCAGGTTCATGTCACACCTCAAACACCTGCCCAGACATTTCCCTCCCTTTCCTCATGAAGGGGAAACCCTCCTCCCTTTGGCTCTACTCAGGAACAATTGCTCTGCTGTACTCAGTGACCTGAAAGAAACAGTAACAATGACAGTTTCATTGTTCTAGGAGATTTGCTGGTCAGAAATCTGGGTAAACACTTGGCAGAAAACTCATGAGCTAAAACAATAGTCCAAGTTTACACTGGTGCTAAAATTTCCAACATTAAACAAAAGCTAAAGGAGATTAAAGTACCAGACAAAAAGTCATGTTTTGTGGTGAATGGAAACAATGATGTTAAAGAAAGAAAAAGAAGAAGCTAATTCAGAGGTTATCACCATAGAATATAACGAACTGACTGGCATCCTGAAAGACAGCCCAGTTAATATCACTGCAATTGGCACTCTTCCTCTACAAAATGTAAGTCTCCAAGCCATAAGAAGAGTGCTGCATTACAAGTGAATGGTACGCATAAATTATCTGTGCAAAGATGCTAACACAGGCTTTTTAAGTAAACCCATGGATCAACTTCATAGGAGACAGGAGATTCTACAACAGAGATGGCAGTCACCTTAGCAATAAAGGGTTCAAACTCTAAGCTGCAGAAATTCAAAATCAACTTGCCTTACCATTGCAGGGGAAAAATTATGTTCAGGCAGTGAAGAGGTTGGTTAGTTGACCACATGGCACAGGCAAGTGGAGTCAGGTCAGGTCATGTTATATGCCACGCAAGTGAGGTCCAGTCCTTATTACAACAGTGAACGATAATGGAGGAGCGGGTGTAGGGAGCTTGCTAGACCTTAGTCTAGGAACAGCCAGTCAAATCATAACTACAACTTCATGACAAAAATAATATGAGGAAATTAAATGGCCTTTATATAAGTCCACTTTAAAACAAAGTAACTGAATTGCACTGTTTGGCAAACACGAACACACTGATATCCCTGGACTAACAAAACAGTTCTAAACAGGAAAAACAACAATCTGATTGGCAAGACTTGCCAGACTATAAATAATTTGTAAGGGATAAAAAGGTTGCCAAGGCGGAACTGCACTGTACATAAAATCATACTTAAAAGCCAATGAAATTCATACTACTGATGTTGAACATGTGTATTAAACTTAGTACACAATTTACCAAACTTTATATGTTATATATAGATGCAGTCAGTCAGCAGATATTGACATTGTCATGTAAAAGAGTTTGCAATGAGCAATAAAAGACTTGAGATTCGATCATTGAGTTGATTTTAGTCTCCCAAAAATCAACTGGCAAGCTATTTCAGATGCAAAAAGTGAATCTGCTAGACTTATCAACTCTGTCAAAGATAATTTTCTCTATCAAACTATAACAGAACTGACGAGGGAAGTAAATACATAAATTCTGGGCCTTGGGGATTACTGGTTGCATGAGAAATTGGATTGAAGCCTAGTTACACGATAGGAAGAAGAAAGTCGTAATGAATGGTGGATCATCACCGTGGTCACCCATTACTAGTGGGGGTTCCCCGGGGATCTGTACCTGGGCCTATACTTTTATTGACTAAAGGCTGAATGATTTAAATAACCAAGAGTCCAGATTTGCAGATGAAAAAGATTGGCAATGCCACATTAACTGAAAAAGATAGGCTAAGATTACAAGTGGATCTAGATATAATTGCTGGATGGTCCAGTAAATGGAATATGCCATTTAAAATAAATAAATGTGAGCAACTGCAAGAAGAAAACCTCAAAAAAAAAATTCAATTTTGAACTGATGGGCGACAAGATAAAAGGACACCCCTAGTGTGTGGAATCTAGGCGTCACTGTCTCCAACAACTTCAAATTCTCCCAGCATTGAAATGAAGCTGCCAAGAAGCAAACAGAATGTTAGCATTTATTAAAAGAAACTTTTGATACAAAAGCAAGGATGTGATCTTACCACTAAACCTAAGTCTAGTTAAACCCCCACCTTGAATATTCAGTTCAGTTTTAAGCCCGCACTTGAGAAAGGATGTTTTTAAATTGGAAGCACTGCAGCAAAGAGCAACTTGTTCTACTTAAAGAAAAAAGCATCTCCGAGGCAAATTAATAGAAAGTTTTAAAATACTTAAAGGATTCAATAACATCGAATTTGAAAATTTCTTTACAGTAGCACCAGCACTACCAACAAGAGAAAATGGACTAAAACTTAGAGGTCATTGAATTAATCTAGAGTGTATGGAATATTTCTTTACCAATGATATTGATGCATGGAATAACTTCTCAGAAAATACTGTTCAGAACAACAACCCTAATATCACCAGAATTAGGCTTGATCATTACTTGTCACTCTCCAGTACTGAATAATTCATTCAATCAGGCATCATAATGTAGTGGTATAATATGCTACCTTCTCAACCACCAATCTCTCCCTGGCCATGCTGCAGTAATAAACCAACATTGATTAAACCATGTCACCTGCTTTGAGAGAGTAAGCAAGAAGTATTGTGTAATTCTTCAACATCAGGAATAATATAGACAGGGTAAGTTGAGAGGATGGAGCTGAAGTTTATTATTACTACTGACTTCATAACAAAAGGTGAAGGTATGCATGACATATTCATGTTCATTCTACCTTATGACTTTCCTGTACAAATTTCTTTCAGGCATATCAATCCTACAAGGTATTTTTTCTACCTGTCTTCCATCTACCATGTTGCCAGAGGGAGTGGAAGGTGGGGAGTCAGAGCCTTTGTGATGCTATTCTATCTTCTGTTGCTTTTAAGGGGACTGTATTTCAATAGCGTCACTGTATTTTAATAGTGTTAAGGCCAGATAACCTTGCTTGGACCTTCGGTCTGTGGTCTGTGTAACGAAGTAACTCTATGTAACACCCTGTCAATAATATCTAAAGATGGTTCAAAATTGCTTACAAAAGAGAGCCCTTATAAGAAGACCCATGGCATCTATTACGGTAGTCATCAAGTTACAACTCTTGAGACTTAGGAATAAAATTTTGAAAGAATGATTTTTTTTTCATACATATTCACCATTTCCCACATTAGTGAGGCAGCATTAAGAACAGAGGACTGAGCCTCAGAGGGAAAATCCTCACTTGGCCCCCTTCTTCGTTCCTTCTTTTGGAAAAGTAAAAACAGGAGGGGAGGACTGCCAGCCCTGCACTCCCAGAAATGAATGATGTAAGTACAAATATAATAACTTTATAGATAATATTCATACCTCCTCATTTTTCTGAAGATACTCTGGTAGTGGTTTGTTCCAGTCATCTGGTGGAGAATCTCGCTTTTCCCAAATGGTATTAGCATAATGCCCTTTTAATCTCTCTTGTCGGCGTACCCTCTCGCTTTCAATCACTGAAGACTGATGGTATAGGTCAAACATAAGCTCTTTTTTATTAATTATAATTACTACTGTACACAACAAAGTACTAAATACACAAAAGATGAAAATTAAAGAAAAAAATGCACATATTCTTTCAGTATTATGTAGAATGGACAGGTTATTAAAGTACTAGCTAAGATAAAAATATCTATAGAAATTATACCTAGAGAATTCTTCAGAGGTCTTCTACCCCAACAGCCCAGGCTGGGCCCAGGCTGTTGGATTGGGTTGTTAATCAGCCAAGCTCTTTGAAGTAGCAGCCTAAAGGCCTTTCGTAACCCTCACAACCTGGTTAGTCCAGCAAATTTTGTAGGTATTTGTACATGGCACTCTTAAACATCTCTGTACATCCTATGGTGTTTCTCAAGGTCATAGGCAAAGTGTTGAAGAGTTTTGGGGCCCAGATGTTTAGAGTGTTTTCTCTTTGTATGCATATTGCACCTTTGCATTTCAGAGGTCTTATTTCACACTCTTCCATGCCTGTCATTATGATGTTATTTCTGAGTGTAAGTTGGGAACCAAGCCTTCTAGGTTATTCCATGTACAGATGATGTTATATTCTCTCATCTACACTCCAAGAGTAGAGCTTCCGTGATCTCTGACATTCCCAGCAATTAAGTTCCTTTACCACATTAATATGGGCCATGAAAGCCCTCTGAACACTTTCTAAATTTGCAGTTTTACCTGCCTTATGGAATGGTGGTATAACACAGTAGTATTTTATTTGTGAATGAATTAGTGCCTCGAATAGAATCACTGGTTTCCCTTCTCTTGTCTTGAAATTTTTTTTATCGAGTTCATTGAATGTTATATGGTTAGACATTATTACTTTGAGGTCTTTCACATTATTCAACTGATTTATGAGTGTCTGTATCTGTCCTGTATTCAGTACTGGTTTTGATTTTTATCATTTTCCCCATACCAGAGGAGTTGAGATTTATCCACATTGAAATGCAAGTTGTTCTCTGTGGCCCAATGGAAGACTTACTTTGCCATTTTGAAGCCTTTCAGCACCCTGAACTGACGTGATTTTCATATTTATTCTTGTATTATTTGCAAAGGATGATATGAAACAATGCTTCATGCTTGCATCAATGTCAGACATAAAAGGGTCATGATATAGAATACAATAAGTACCAAAAAAATTCATGCAGCAGTGAATCACACAAAATCATGACATCTATTTGCGTGTAAATAAGAGGTTATGGGCCATGGGAAAAAAGTATACTTATAACATTACATAAATAATGGAGATAATGCAACAAATAACACTCAAAATGTTATCCAAGCAAAGAAAGTAAAATACAACACATACAAAAAATGAATGAAAGGTATCTAACTATTTGTCAAATCCACATTTCTTTAGAACTCTGGTACAGGGTAGGTAAAATTTTGTTGTTCATTCTTTCTAGGATAGGTACAATTTTGTTCTATATTCTTTCTGAATATGCAGATATTCATTAGTTCATGCATTATGTAAGAGCTTACTGAAGAGAACTAAACAGAAAAAATACCTGTAGCATATAAACATTACAATTTACCATACCATTCACTAAAAAAATTAATAGCTAAAATATGACCATTCACCTTACCAACCTTAAATGCAAACATTCTACTGTACCACCCACATTTCCATTATTTTTCTTATTGTATAATTTATTTTTAGGGCATGAATTAGTCATGAACCTACTTAAGAAAAATATGTAAGAAATATATAAATAATACAAATTACCATATTACCTTCTTGTACTGTACAGGAAGAGAGTTTTACACTCATTAGGCCCCATTTCTTGAACATTCTCTTCTATTATACAATCTCGTAAATCTACATATGCTGTCTGCATTAGCCATGCCCTCAGTCATTCTGTTCCATTCATCACACATTCTTATACAGGGACCTCTTAATTTATGGATTTGATTTACACCATTTTTAGTATAGTATATACAGCCCTTTTTTTCTCCCCATGGGTGGCTCTAGTCACAGACAAAAGTCCATATCAAGGCCAGGCCTTAAGTAGTCCACATCAAGGCTGGGCCTTAATTGAAATATAAAGAGGTTAATGAAAGAGAAAAAGAAGAGACATGGGATAGTATTTCACAACTTTGGAGGAAGTAAGAAAAGCTGTCTTTTAAAATGTTCTGGGTAATGGTTATTGGGAAAGACATGAGAAGGTAGAGTGCTCCAAATCTTTAAGGTACAGGGAAACAAACAGTTATCAAAATTGCCCACCCGAGTTACTAACAGCCACACATTAATCAAGTGATGCAGCAGCTTGCTGAGTACTGCGTGATCTACTAGCTAGTGGTGGGGGGACACAAGAAGGCAGCTCTAAGAAAAAATCATAGTAATACCTATAGCATAGGGAAAGTGAACCAATACTGTACTGTAGGGCAAGCAGGTCAAGTTTTGAAGTTAGCCTGGGAGAATTTATAAGTCAGACCATTTTTGATGTGGAGCTAGAGCAAACCTAAATGTGAGAATAAAAATATGTTTTGGAAGGAGGTAAATAATGTGCAAAAGATGAGAGAACAAATGGAGACGTCGGTGAAGGGAGAAAAAGGGGAAGTGATAGCAGGTAGTCATGGAGTGAGGTGGAGATTTTATGAGTATTTTTAAGAACTGTTAAATGAGTTTGATGATAGAGTGGTAGATTTAGGATGTTTAGGTTGGAGTGGTATGCAAAGTGAGAGTGGTTTGGTGAAAAGAGAAGAGGTAGTGAAAGCTTTGTGGAAGATGAAATCCAGCAAGGTGGCAGGATTGGATGGTATTGCAGTTGAATTTATTAAGAAGGGGGGTGATTGTGTTGTTGAATTTATTAAGAAGGGGGGTGATTGTGTTGTTGACTGGTTGGTAAGTATATTCAGTGTATGTATGGATTATGGGGATAGGGGTGTAAGAATACTTCCCCCGTATTCCCTGCGTGTCGTAGAAGGCGACTAAAAGGGGCAGGAGCGGG
>JAYMFT010317426.1:0-10043 GCA_038088735.1 Panulirus argus | reverse complement strand
TATATATATATATATATATATATATATATATATATATATATATATATATATATATATAACAAACACACACGCGCCAGCCTAAGCCAGGTACTCTTTATCATCCACCCGTTAGAGGAGGATGAACACCTGGGTTAGGTGTAGGGCGACTGCCTCGTTCAGGATTCGAACCCAAGTATCTGACCAATGTCGGACCTTATCAAAGTTTCTCTGTAGGTTGCCGCAGTCCTGAACAATCCAGAATCTTCGCTTTAAGTTAATTGTCACGCATGAACCTAGCCGTGTATTGGTCAGGTTCTTCTGACTGGTCATATACGTCGAGCAGAAAAAGCAGTGAAACCCAAGACAGACGCCTGTGGGAAACATTAGATGACTGAATCAGTCGAGGTCGAAAAGGCGCCTCCGATATGTATGTTGCGTCCTGTTGAGGTAATCTCCGATTCACGAAACGAGCGCTCGCTTCCTCTTATGCCTAACTGGATTTCCACTTTTCGTCTTCTTATTTACCAGCTTCCTGTGGTGGATAGTGTCAAATGCTTTCTGACGGTTGAAGAACACACAGTACACCCGCCCATCTGCTTTCCTTATTAGCCTTTGGACATCGTCATTTGATCCGTATATCTCTCTTCTCTGACTCTCTTATCCTTGCTAATCTACCTTCCAATGGCAAACACCAATATGTCGGCTGAGTTTGACTGCGGACCGACTGCCGCGACCAGGATTCGAACCTGTGCAGGCCCTACCCCTGCCGGCCGATTCCCGTGAGAACGTAATCTGTTGCAGTCCTGAAGAGTCGCGAAGCCATCCGTAGTCAAGTGCGTCAACCAAACTCTGGCTTCGTGACATGACTCTGGCACCATACCGTAGCCTGGTACCCGGCTCGGAGGGCGTGGAAGGTCATGTGGTGTAAAAGAAGTATGGGAACATCTGTGCCCTCAGAGCGAATGATATTCCTGGACACTCGGGAGGGGAGGCTGCCACCATGAAGCATCACTATGGTATCCCCGTCTTCCTGCGTAATGTAATGCTCATTCAAGGTTCCTTGCCCAGCACCCGACATCTGAATGGCCTCCTATCCATCCCCGAATCCTCCCGCCACCGCGATATACGGACCACGCCACTGGGCAGTCCGTCCGTCTCGTGCGCTGATAATCACATATCCGCTAACATACAACACCAGGTCAGGTTATGTCCCTCTTCTCTTCAAGAACCGTCTAAAGATTCATCACAGACCTGCTCCCGGTGACGAGTGGGCGTGATAGCAGTGGCCACAGGTCCTCGGGCGCTGTCGATTGCCACTGCTGATGGATGACCCGTAGTCATATCGATCACAGGCGAGTGTGGCTGTACTGGCTTTTGAAATTGGGATTTTGCAGGACCCTGATGGATACGCACGCCGTCAGAATTCCAATTATACCTTCCGTATGTATTCCATGTGATGTCCCTCAGACGACTAATAGGGCGTGTCAGTACACTGATAGAATTGTAGGCTCTATGACTGAACTGCAGGGCGTCGTGTGTTTCTGTCAGAATTTTTATGTTATCGACAACGAGGGGTTAGTTCGCGGTGTTGTGTATCTTTTAGATTAATACGACCATCATTTTTTTTTTTAATTAAAAGACGTTCATGGGCCTCTGTTGAAAAAAAGGGGGAGGTTCCATTTATAGGGTTCTTTTCAGGGCATGGCTGCAGGATTAGAAGTACCTGGAGGCCCCACGCCGATAAAGTCGTAACAACTGGGAAACAGGAAAACAGTGGCAGCGATACGCCAAACACAACAGTGGGTCGTCAGAGGAGAAAGGGACATGTGAAACGAGTCTTAAGTATGCGATCCAACGCCTGGCCAAGCCAGCGACGAGGCTCAGGTAGCGACAGAAGTGTGAAGTGAAAGATGTGAGAAAATTCCAAACCAAAATAGGTAAAGATGTTACCATGATGCTAAGTGAGGATAACGTTGGCAAAATAGGAGAGAGTAGGTCTGAGCTTTAGTAGTGTACTAAGAACACAAGAGGAGGTACTAAACAGGACCAGAAACTCCGTATTGGATACTGACAGGTGTAGGAGTTAGCCAGCAGGCAGCCCCTTCCATCTTGGTCCTCTCTCTCCTTGCTACCGTGTATGTGCATATGTATGCCTGTATGGATGTGTGTATGTAAGAGTGTAACTGTGTGTGTCTGGACGTGTGTGTACCTGAATGGATGTACGTGCTTGTGTATACCTGTATATATGTGCTTGTGTGTGCCTGTATATGTGTGCTTGTGTGTGCCTGTATATGTGTGCTTGTGTGTGCCTGTAACCACCCATTTCTTACCGGTTTGTACAGTATGGGGGGGGGGGGATCACGCACATACGGGGCCCTATCTCTTAAGTATTCTCTGCTGTACCTGTTTGGATGTGGGTGTATGTGTGTACCTGTGTGGAAATGTGTCTGTGATTACTATCTGTGATTACTATTTGGCCCCATCTCTTAACCTTGTATATATGTACTTTGTCCTTATTCTTATATTTGTATGCATACACGCACATACACACTCATCCTAGTTTATTATGCCACGGACCCATTTTATCGATCAGCCTCTAGGGGAGGATGAACAGCTGGATGGACTGTGGACAGACTGCCGCAACCAGAGTTCGAACCTATGCGGCTTTGATCCCAGGCGGCCCTTGCTTGCGTGACGGCCAGTAACGCTAACCGCTACACCACGGAGGTCCTTACACGATTAATTAACTAGTTCTCATTATGACCCACACCCCTCAGTTATGTAATTTCTCAGCTATATATTTTCTGCCGAATGGCAGCCTGAATTCGATAAGATGTTCTTTATTATTTAAGTATTCATTTATTTACGTGTGTTCACTTGTATACATGCGTGGATGTGTACGCATGTGTGTACATGTGTGGATGTGTGTGCATGTGAGCACATGTGTAGATTTGTGCGTGCACATGTGCACCTTTGTGGATGTGTGTGCACGTGTGTACATGTGTGGATGAGTGAGTGTGCACGCGTGTGCATGTAATAGACACAGGCTCAGTATCGCCACTAATGATATTACTTTACCATTCCGTCTTTTTTACCTAAAAGATGGTAGTTTTGGCCCCAGTCGGACCTGCTTGGTATATAACCCAACCTTCAGCTCCCTATGTACTTCAGGACCTTTTTCATACTAAAATCTCCCTTATTATCTCCCTTTATTCACCTCCCACTTGGCTTACCCCACCAGCACCCTCAGGGACGAGGGGTGGGGAGGGACCTTCGTCACCACCAGGGTGTCCACGTCCATCGTCTCTAGTTGCTGCCATTCTCCTCTCCTCCTTCCCCCTCCTCCCGCGCTGCCCCTCCACTCGATCGTCAAGGACCTCTTCCAGTTCCTGATTCCTCCTTGACGCCCCAGCAGCCCAGAGGGGCAGAGAGAGAGAGAAAGAGAGAGAGAGAGAGAGAGAGAGGGGGGGGGGCTGGCCCTACGGCCATCAACCTCACCGCCACACTTCACATTAACCTGCCATTTTTTCTCGTCACTCCCTTAACCTCCCAGGGACGTCCTAATGACACCCTTGGGCGGCCACTGCTCCCAGGGACGCCCCACTAATATACCCGGGCGGCCAGTGCTCCCAAGGACGCCCTACTGACAGCCTCGAGTTGTCATTGCTCCTGGGGACGCCCTATCGACACCCTAAGACAGCCACTACTTCCCAGGGACGCCCTACTGACACTCTCAGGCAGCTACTACTAGAGACGCCCTAACTCTTTGCTCTCCACATTTTAATCCAAGGATCATATCATCATAGATACAGGTGTTCCCTTGCCTGGAAACCTCTTTACCCTGATCGACCTTAACAGACCACTAGCAGGACACAAATACAGCACAGTCTTCTCTTCCATGCTGTATCTGAAATGCATAATAATATATCACATAATTGTTTCACTACTATACCATGACATATCACACTGTAACGCACTGGGGCCCACAGATCGGGCTGCAGAGGATTTCATTATCCACAGGAAACATTTGAGGAACGGGCTGCTCAGAGTTCGAAAGAAAATAGTTTAGCGAGAGATATGGCAGTGATGAATTGTTGAGAAAAGTCTGTCCCGCGCTGGGAATGTTGGTGTTCGTGACAGACTTGCTGGCAGGAGACGCATACGTGACGACCCGCATTGAATCGGAGGCTGACCAGGAAGCATCAGATCGCTATGGACAGGACCTCATTCGTGACGCGGTCTCCCTTCCACTCCGACGTCCAAGCGCGCGCGCGCACACACACACACACACACACACACACACACACACACAAAACACCCTACTCCACTTGTAAACAGGAACAGATTGTGTGGATTATAATATAAGTTGGTACTGTATGAGATATCTTGAATTCTTATAAGAATGCTGTGACTACACCTAGCTGTTCCCAGGACCTTTCTTGTGTAAATGTTTAACATTTCTATATACGTAAAGAAAAATTTTACCGCAAGTTTACAAATTTGTGTGTAAATTCATTGATATAGATGCTCACTTCGTGTTTAAAGAACTCTCCCATACGCCATTCCTTTGGATCATTATATATTTTAAGTGGAACGTGTTATAAGATTCACCAGGTCCTCCCTTTGCCATGTTTCCAAGAAGTGCACACTCATTTCTCTTGACGAGCTTGGCATCATTAAGTTCACGGGAGCGGCTAGGCTGCCTGGGGGAACAGTTGCACATTGTGGGACTTTTATTTCAGTTCTTGTATTGTAAGACACGGTAAAAATTCACTCGCAATTCATTTTACTATTTTCTTAAGGCAATATTTAAAGGCTTTTTCTTCCAGGAATTCATTGATCTCGTAAACATTTTCTGGATATAGTTTAGTAATTCAGTTAAACTGTATATCTTTTAGGAGATTTTTTTCACGGTAACCTTTTTAGATCATCATTTCCTAATACGTCATCATCCTGGAGTAATGACCACAAGACAACATATCTGACCCGGGCGCCCTACCCCTCTCTTGCCGCCCACAGCTATGACGCCCGGGTCGGGGACTTCGACTCGGGCGACCACTGGGCGGACCGGCAGGTACTGGGCGAGCGGGCGCTCTTCACCTCCCACTCCAGCCCGCCCGCGCTCGTACTGGAGTCCACCCTCGCCAGCGACCAGGGTGTCTACACCTGCAGGGTCGACTACCGCCTCTCCCCGTCGACCACGAACGCGGTCAACCTCACCGTTGTCAGTGAGTCCATCCTCTTCACGTTGGCCACATCTGGTCGTAGGTAGGTAGGTGCTCTCTCTCTCTCTCTCTCTCTCTCTCTCTCTCTCTCTCTCTCACCAACATCGTTCTTACGTATGAACTCTTGTTGAGTGGTCTTCTCTCCACTCCACTCCTCCTCCTAGCCACACAGCTGACCTGACGCAGAAACAGCAACAGAAGAAGCCCTGGTATGGGGTAAGCTCATTACAGTGTCGGTCCGCCGCACACCACCACACACACACACACACACACACACACACACACACGAGCCTGGCAATCCTTCTTTATGCTGGAGACTGCAGCAACAGCAGGAGGGTGGAGACCTGTGACTGGTAGGCTGTGGTCAGCTGTCTGAAGGGGTTGTGTAAGGCAGGTGTTGGTGTACTGGACTGTGTAGGGATGATGGGTGTGTGTGTGTATGCAAAATTTTTATATGCATGATCAAGCACGTGTGTGTGTACATGAATGGTAAATATGAGGATGAAACGTAATCGATCAATTCATCCCTGAGGCAGGCTTTCAGTAACCACTGATATACTATTCACGAGCAGAAACATATTTCATTTAGTATATAACGGTGAAGTATATATGTCAGTCTTTACTTATGAGCTGCGTATGTTAGTTGCTGTTACAGTCCAGATCATAACTAGACACATTTAAAATAACACGATACAGAAAGCATGAATCCGACCAGAAGCGATGGTTATAAAAGGCCTGACTTTATGGTATAATGCCAGAGTTTATTCAGTCCACAAATCTGGCAATATTAACACAGGTCAGGGATTATTGGATATGATTAGACACGGTCGCCAGCTGCTTTCATACCCTGTGTGAAGAAGAATTCAGTGTTAGGTAGCCATATACATGAACGAACCTAATATGTGTACAGGCTGTCCATATCAGCACGAAACAGTAGCACTACACAATTTGGGAATAACGTTCTGATGCCAGGCAGTCGTCCCACTAGCTGGTGATGGCCAGTGAGGAAAGGTGATGGTTCGTCCAAAGGGAACTACCCGAGTGTTGGTGAGAAGGCGAGGATCTCGTGCTGTCGTTCCTCCCTTCTCCAGGTCCTCACTATGGCAGATGAGGCAGACATAACCATACACATGGGGGAGGTGGATGTATTCTGAGATTCTGACCACATGGTTGAACAGCTGGTCATTGGTGTTCAGCTACCCCTACCTTGAACTAGGGTTAACGCTAATGTAAAACTCTCCTTTATCTTTTGTCTCATTTACTGACACTGTGATGATCCACCATCGTGGGGTGTGTAAGTTACTTATATTTACAGTGGTCGTTCACTTGATCTGTGTCTTAGCTTAACCGCATTCCAGGTAAGACAGCTGTGTTAGCTTTCCGTGTGTGTGTGTGTGTGTGTGTGTGTGTGTGTGTGTGTGTGTGTCTGTCTGTCCGTGTCTGTGCAACTCGTGTTGCCCCGTCTCTTAACGTGGTAATTATGCACCATGTTTTTACTCCTATGTGTGTACACAAACACATACATGCTGTGTGAGTGTTTGTGTAGGTGGATGAGGAAATATTGGTCAGACTGTGCACGTTGTTCTTTAGGCCAAAACTAGAATGTGTCTCTCAAGTTTGGTCACCGCACTTAAATAAAAGGAAAGAACTAATAGAGAAAGTCTAGAGGAGGGCAACAAAGTTGTTATCAGAATTACGGTAGCAGAGTTGCAGGGAAAGGCTAAAGGCCATAGACTTGCCCAAAATGGAAGAGAGAAGACGTGACGGGTGACCTGATTACCACCTCTTTCAAGTTTTCAAACCGGACTGATGACGTGGACAGTGAACAGTTCTCCCTAAGATGTAGAAACAGCATAACCAGATGCCATAACATGTTACGGATCAAGAGATTTGCTTAAAACAAAGATGTAGATAAATACTTTTTATAGTATCAGAGTAGTGGACGAACGGAGCAGACGGAACTAGGAAACAGTAAATACAGACACCACACACAAGTGTAGAGTCGTCTGATCGTGGGGCCCCACAGGTGTAAAACTCCCTTCCCCCGTATAAATGGGGTTACACTCACAGGCTTTTGTGGTGTAATGGTTAACGTCGCTGACCATGATTCACGCACGGACCCGCCCAGGTTCGAATCTTGGGCGCAGCAGTCGGCCCACAGCCAATACCCCACGGGGCTGGTCGATGAATGGGTGCCTAGTTTAGGCTTGGGTTTGTGTGAATACATATTTATACAAGATAAAGAGACGGGGCAAGACGTGCGTAAAAGTCTCTCTCCGTAACATACAAATAGTGATCACACATCCATGCTTACGCCAGACACCCACTTATCGACCAAACCCAAAGGAGAGGATGAACAGCAGTGAGGCAACAACCTCGTCCAAGACTCGAACATGTGCCCTGTGCCACTCGCGGCTCGCCAGTTGTGAAAAAGGTTATATTTTCGACGAGAATCTGCGGCAGTTTGTGGCTGCTCTATCAACTGAAGCCTCAGAGGAACAACTCTCTCCAGCTGCAGCTTTCTTTTACTCCGTTTCTCTCAATGGATTTGTCAGTAAACTCAGCTGACCACGATAGCCTCACTCGTACAGGAAATCAATCACTAAATTGGTATCTGCCTCCCAACGTGTTCGATAATGTTTTTCAAAGTACATCTTAGGTTCGCTTGGGTTCTTGAAGCTGAAGAGCCCCCGTAGATTCAGAGATTGACTTTGTCAGCCGCCATGCTGCAGCTAAAAATGATGCGGTGAAAAGTGAGTCACGTCCGTAAACAATTAATTTTAAATCTTCTAACTCTCCCTCCCTCCCTTCCTAAACAAAAAGAAAAGTAACATAGTATTAGATACCCACTGTACATACAAACATCAGTTATGCCTCAAATCGAGCTAAGCCAAATAATAGACAACGAAATAAGACCAAACTCTCTGTTACGTGAGTGAGGCGGCAGCTACCGTAGTGAGGCAGTCACGATATTGGTTCCCCCGGGGCCAGGTGATCGCCACAGAACCTCCGTGTTTAAGATAATTCTTCCTTCCACACACACGACGAAGGAAGACCAAGAGTCTTCACATGTTACTTCGTTACGTCACTGTCCATTCCTCTAACTTTGTCGCTTGTCGGCCTTAAATTTGTCTTCTATGTGTAAATTTCCCAACGGGCCCGGGTAACTGATTGCGGAGGTGTAGTTGAACCGGTCAGGATTTTTGGTTTTGTTGGCGTTTAAATCCGTCTTATAATTATTCTATAGACACAAATCTATAATCTACGAAGCTGCGTGGGTTCATCACTGTCCCATGATTTCCGTACCATGATTCAACAGTCAGATGAATCGCTGTCCACGTTTGCAGTTATGTCTTCGTGACGTGTGACCCATCACCCCCTGTCCCGGGCCAGGCAGCTCAGATTTGAGCTAAAACTCACTTGTCATGTGACAGGTCATTGCTGCATACGGTCACCTTCTGCTGTAACCATTGACTTTTGATCTACTGTCACATCGACAGGTTTCCACCTTATTGCATAACGCATCATTTACTACAACTAATACTGCATATTACTCACAAAATTACTTAAAATCATGCTTATAATCTATGCCATTTGCTGTTTCCGAGCGAGAGATGTTGATCGATATATCATCACCTCAGCTGCAGCGTCAAAGGGGATTTATGACCTCAGGAATAATGTTGTGGAGTTGTAGTACCCACAGGTGTAGTACCGAGCTCCTGCATCATGTTTTAAGGTGAATGTGTAGATCTGTGCACGTACGTACAGAGTATACATATAGTCAGGAGGTATACAAACACTGGGTGTTTACCCCAAACATTTTCACTGGCAGAGAGAGAGAGAGAGAGAGAGAGAGAGAGAGAGCAACGACCACGGTAATCTCAGCTTAAGAAACCCAGCTTAAAGAGCGAGGAAAAAAAAAAAAAGTAATGAAATCCTCAGGTCTTCGCTTGTGAGGATTCTGACCAACGCACCAGCACCACAGTGAGTCCAGGAATATTATATGACGTGTCTAGTGTCTATGCCCCCACGGAATTTGTCTGGACAGAGACGCTCAGCACAGACCGAGTTGCTAACAGAGACAGCGAGCAAACGGTAGATTAGATTTCCTTACGCAAGATCATCATCGTTGCTACGTATTTGTCCTACCGTGGGAGATTATTACTGAAGTGTCTTAAGCACGAGAGAATACACGACAACGCATCACAGGCTCGCCAGACCTCACCACCGTATGTATGTGTTCTTGCTCCCCAGGGAAGCAACACTCTCACTGGCCGCAACAGAACGCTGTAGTGTTGCCTGTGCCCCTCGCCTGCCCCCACACTTCCTCCGTCCATACGTGTTCCCCCTCAACCACCAGATATGCCCCTCCCCCTGCTTATCTCTCTACTTTCCTTTACTCCACCACCGCCTCTGATTAGCAGCTTCCAGTATGGTTATACAGATATCCAGGTGAGTGCCAAGTGGCCCGTCCACAGTGTAAGGGTCACTATGAAGATGGCTAACTGCTCTAAGTGAGTGTAATCACCCATTTGCGTCACCCTGTAATTATCTGATCATGCAATAAAGGAGGGAAGTTCTACCTTCGTGGGAGCAAACGAATCTTGAATTTATGAACGTATAATCTTTTATCTATGTGCACTGTTCATTCACCTAGCTTCTTCCATACATCCACCACGCCGTCAATATATTCTTTTTCACATCCTTTTTTAAGGTCTTTATTTGGTTCCATCCTATGACCTCTCTTTAATTTTTTTTTAATGGAAAAAAGATATATATATATATATATATATATATATATATATATATATATATATATATATATATATATATATATAT
>JAYMFT010317415.1:0-10043 GCA_038088735.1 Panulirus argus | reverse complement strand
ATGTGTGTGTGTGTGTGTGTGTGTGTGTGTGTCTGAGAGATTAATATTTGACGTTACGTGGAAAGTTTTACATTCGTGTTACCCTGTATCTAACCTTCCATATATGTACCGTCTTTATTTCTATGTATGGGTGCACGCACACACACACCCTTGTGTGTGTGTTTGTTTGTGTATACACGTGCCTGCCATTGCATTTTTTATCAATATATAATCAGTGTAAGTAAATGTTTATATATGTTCTTGTCTGCATAATTTATATGTTTGACCCGTTTTTTATAGATACGACTGCTGGTGAACGAGCTTCTGTCAGTAATTATGCCCATAATTTCTTTCAGAATAATTTTTATAGGTACATTACTCATCAAATTATGAGTTTACAGTTGTGTAAAACTCAAATCTAGACTGAGAATATCCATGGAAATTTCAAATTGCGAGTGTTGACGGATGGCCACCTGACCTTTGCTTTGATCTTGCTGAGGTCGAACTGAAACGTCCACCAAGGAAGCTCAGATTGCGGCAAGGTCAAGTCCACCAGGAAGTACATATCCACAGGTATCGAAACAAAGTGAATTATGGCCATGGTAAGCTGTGCCGATCGACCTTAAAACTCGTGTGTATTACCATGAACTGCCGCATGCTTCCCATACTAAGGAACTTTACGCACCTACCCTCTGCTACACCAACAATAAAACTGCTAGACCTCGATAACTCTTATTCCCTTCTGCTGCAGAACCACGGGACCCTGGCATGTTACTTCTGCAGTGCAGGCATACGACACACGCAATGATGCATCTCTGATATGGTGCTCCTGCCACACTTGTTCCACCAGTAGCACCACGGGACTCCTGCCATGCCTGTGTAAATCGTCTCATTCGACCTCACCTTACGATTACTCTGCATCGCCAAAAGCATCTCGCACATAAACTTTACTACGCTGTTGTTACTCGTATTTCCGTTTATCAGTACTCACTAATACTAAAAAACACTTAAGAGCACCTGCTAAATACTATAGAAAAACCCTTCATATTTGCTTTACATTACAGCAGTGATGTATGGGACTGTCCTTCAGTTCCCTCCATAAACATAACTGTACACGAAATATTCATTTTATAAATGGAAAATTATATATGTTTGACTCCTTCACGTATTCCTATACCATGGTGATGTACTTTGGTGACTGTAATTTTCATCAATGCACAGCCATCACTAATAACCCTACTTATTGAATTTTTTCCTCTTGAACCTTTAACACCAAGGTCAACAGCGCTCTTTGATTCCCTACAATGCATTTTCATATTATGTAATATAATCTGAAGATGGGCTTTGCAGGTGTCCTTTGGAAAGTAGTTTATGGAGGGACGGAATAGTTAGCTGGTTACTATCAACCATCCCAAAGCCTCGTCTCACAAGGCCCTGATGATAACCACTGCACGAAACTGAAATCATTTTTAAATTAATCTCAAATTGCAGCAGAGACCTTAACCTTTGACCTTTTGACCCTCAAATCAATAGCGTGTTTTGTCTTCTCCGAGCGACCTTCATTGCCACATGTGAACAAAATTGGACGGTAGGTTTTGCAGCTATTCTGCCAAGTCTAAAATGTGAATAGTCGAACGGATAGACGAACGAAAAAGCTGATTTATGCGGCCCTGATAATAAACATTGCGTTGAAATAATCTCTGAAATCGACTTATCGTGGAGATATAACTTGGAATATTGAACTCTTAACATCAAAATCAATAGATCTATTTTCTTCCATAGTATAATCATGTCAAATGTTAACAATCGGAGGGGTTTTACGGTTATCCTGCAGAAACTAAACTGTGGTCGGATCGGCGGATATGCTTATTTCCCTGAGGCATCCTACAACTTTTTATTACTGAACGCTAATTGAAGATTACTGTAATAAGGCATTGTCTTTACTACCACAGCTAATCGTAATATGGTGGTTGTGTCCCTAGGTATTAATACCCTGCCCCAATCAAGCTTCAAAATGTGGTTAAATATCATGCATATTTTGTAATGACAACCATGACAGTCACTCGTAAACCTAACTTGAAAATTAAGCTGAACAAATCCCGTTATGAATTACCGCTAGTATTCACATTTCATGCAGTACATCTCGTAATACACATATTTGTGTTAGTAATATTCGCAAGAAACTGATTACCTGTACTGACAGAGGCAACTGATCTCAAGAAAAGAACAGACCATATCTTGTCAAATTGATGCCAACACCAGATCGCGACAGCCATATTGGAAGGACAACCTGAGCAATGAGGACTCCGTACCCCAAAACTACGAGAGAATCATCTTACAGTTTATTATTGTTTCATCAATGAAATATACTTACGCCATCTCTGGGTGATTAAAGTTTTTGCAATTGCTTTGCATGCGATTCAAACAAGACATACTTCAGAAAAGTGAAATGAAAAGTCTCATGACTGGCACGAAATAAGTCGATTGCCCTACACTAAAACCACACGGGGAAAGTCATGCTCCTTGCGTAAGGTGTCCTTATTAACGAAAATAAGAAATCAGGAACGCAAGTAAGTTAGAAGAGAAAAATTCAGGAGAGAAATTCGATGGACACCACATGACAAGAGGAAACTAGACAATGACAATCTGCATTTTTTTTAATCCAGTAGCTTAGAAATATGAAATGAATAATAACTGAAACTTGAGCAGCCAAATTAAATTATATTGTTCTTGGATACTAACATATTGAAATTGAGACAAAGTAACATTTTGTAGGTTCTGCTTTCAAAACAAGACGTAGAGATAATTGTGCAGTAAAGACGATATTTACCAGGAAAAGCTGAAGAGCCAGTAGACAAATTCTTACAAGGCAACTTACCTGCAAAATGTCTAGGAACTGCCGTTAGATTGACGGGCCCTCATCTTCACTGTCATTCCCATCTTATCCTTGATATTTGACAATCCCATCTGTCTTACAACAACCATATGCAACGCACTGAGTCCCTTACTTCCTGATAGTTAATGTTTTGCACTGAACTTTTCCTTGGTTTATTCAAGTTATCCGGAGATGCTGTGTTCCCTCCAATATGGCGCCGATCAAAATCCGCGGGCTCCAAAATCCACTAGTTACAAAAAAAAAAGATGAGTTGCTGGATCCAGATTTTTTTCTTTTTTGAGATAACTTATATGGAGCTATTGAATGTTATTATTCCATTTTGCTATTGCCCAGTCATGAACACTCATAATTCAATCATTTATGATATAAAAATTCTCTAAATTCCGTTCTGATCTTCAATATTTCCTTTTTAACATGTCTTTTATATAACCATAATTAACTATTTAGTCAGATATCATATTTTAGCAATCGATATGGTGTGTAGCTATTTACATACAACTTCAGAAATGTACATCTCTACTTATAGAATTTAATGCAAAAAAAAACTAGTAGTATATTAGAGCAAAATTAATGTGAAGAACCGAAACCGACTCTAAATGTATTCACCTTTATAAATAATGTCCCTCAAAAAGCCGCCGGCCGCCATTGAACCCTAACGCTCTAAGAATGTCCTTTGTTTCTTTATCGTTACCTTTAGGTTGAGGAGATAATTTCACTTAACAGACTGAACAGGTAAGTCAATTTTGGTTGACATCTTAAAAAGCATGCAGCACTGACGTTTGTCACCGTGGCTGGACGATGCCCAGGTCGCAAAGGTAACCCGTGAGCGGCAGTCGGTAGTATGGGGTAAGCAGGGCGCAGGCTTGGATCGACGCGACGCCATCGAAGCTGATCTACGTGGGATGACCGTGTTAGTCCAGGATTTACACAGATTTTGCCCAGTCAGGTACATGTTTATCGCCGTTAATGCATCCCATCTACGAGAGGATTGTTTTTAGGTTTAATTTTAGGGCTTGTGGATGACGGTAGTGTACTGTGTGCTGGGGGAGAGGTAGGAGTGACGCGACAGGGGTGGGCCAACAAAGCACAGGAGTGGCCATTTTCCAGGCCTGTGGTCCATCCCGGGAACACCTGTGTTCATCTTCATGTAGTGTACTTTTTCCATTGATGCCTTTATATCTTTTGTTAGATTTTTATATAAATTACGTGTCCTGAAGATGTTTTTAATTACGGAATGTGTATAGTCTTTACCCAACTCACTTGACTAAGTGTGCCAGTGAAATGGTAAACAAAGTGTATATTATGCCTATAAGTATGCCATGTCGGCTTAAAGTGGATCAAGTGATGTTCAGCTGGTAGTGGTATTAATGGATTTTTTCATCTCGCTCGTTTCATGTTTTTGACCAATCTTCTGTCAGGGTAGTTCTCTGGTAGGCCAGTGTTGGCTCCTCGTTTGGGAGTTATGGTTGCTTAGTTTGGTCTTATAACCCAACACTTTCCCAGAACTTTTATTATAAGATTGGTGTTTGTAAGAGCCCATCGACAACTCTCGTGGAGCGTACAGATTTGACATTTGGGTGAATTACGAATTTATAGGTATTGGAAAAATAACTTGTGGATTACGATGAAAAGCATATTAATGGACTCTGTATATTTGATGAAAGTTAGTTCGGGATAGCATGACTTGTTACATTATTCTGTATGCTATAAAAAGCGATATAAGGGTAATGACAGGTAAAATAAGGTGAAACTATGTAAAACTAGCATAAGTCAACAGAGCCTACCAGAACTTCACATAGAACACAGAATCACCTTAATATTTAGTGTCATCTTCCTTTTGACATTTTTATTGCATTCATTTGAAGGAAGTAAGCACTAACCGTAGTAGCTGAATGCAAATTACCTCATATGATTCATTTTTCCCAATCAATTTAGAAAATATTGAAAATTTAGGTTCATGGGTTCTGTTGATTTCAAGGTTTCCCATACCTTTATCTCACTTTTTTGTACATCATCATGATTTTATGATTGTCATTATCAATAATTACAATATGATTTATAATACTTCAGATCACATTCCCTCAGTCAAAGTCACTTTTGCAGCTCGATATTTTGTTGTGCCCATTGCTTTGTACTTTGCTGATATTTGTATGGAAAGATAGCAGGTTAACTACTAATTGAAACGAAGTATATATTTTTTTCATACATATTCGCCATTTCCCATGTTAGCAAGGTAGCGTTAGGAACAGAGGACTGAGCCTTAGAGGGAAAATCCTCACTTGGTCCCCTTCTCTGTCCCTTCTTTTAGAAAAATAAGAAAACAGGAGGAGAGGATTTTTAGCCCCCGCTCCCTCCCCTTTTAGTCACCTTTTACGACACGCAGGGAATACGTGCAAAGTATTCTTTCTCTCCTCTCCCCAGGGACATATGTAGTATTTAATTGTAGTTTAGTGTTAAGAGCATAAAGTTGTGAGATTTGGTTTGAAGTATAATGTATATGTTGTTAAATGAGGTGGCATTGGTGAGTTTTTGTATTGAAAAATGTGGAGTTCGTGTGAATATAGCTGAAAGAACCTACGTAGACTTTGGCATGTCGTCTGTTCCATTTCATTGATCATTTGTTAGTAATCACAGTTATAACTTTATGAAACCCATGCTGAGATGGATGAAATCTTTCAGCTCATTAATGATTGTTCCACTGGAAAGGAAAATACCATAGGGAAGTGGTTTGAAAAATGCATGATAGGCTTAGGTAGCAATGATAATGATACAGCATACTTTTTTCCCCCAAGATGTTCCCTCCCAAATTAGGTGTGTTTAATCTGATAAAATGCGGCAGTCCCATATATCCCTGATCTTTGTTGCCCTTCCCACTAGTATTTGTTATTGAAGGATTGAAAATTATCCTTGTCATACTTCTCTGGTCATAATTTATTCTCCACAACATAATCTGCTAATCTGTAAGAAACTATCTATTCCACTGTAATTTAGGTGATAGTAAATCTGCTAATATGTAAGAAACTATCTATTTCACTGTAATTTAGGTGATAGTAAATCTGCTAATCTGTAAGAAACTATCTATTTTACTGTAATTTAAGTAATAGTACTAAACTATGACTTTACCTAATCATTATGAAGTATGCTCATTAAATATTTTCTGTGGGGATGTGTTGATTATAACTGATATTTATTTATGAAAATCACGTCAGTGAATATGTGATATGAGATGACAGCACTGTACTGAAAGAGAAAGGCAGTTACAGCATCATGTCGATTTGCATGGTATAGAACTGGAAATTATGGATGAGAGTATGTGGGTGGGAGTGAAGTTTAGTGAGGGTGGTAATGGAAAAGGAGCTGAGAGTAGAATCTTGCAAAGGGAGGAAAATTGAGGTGTTGAAGGACCTGACAAATGGGGAGAATTTACATTTGTGTTCAAAACATTTATATTTGTACTGAATGTAAGTGCCTCTAAACTTACACCTATACTTGTTTGTCTGTGCTGTTTCGTTTAAAAACCAATACTTTTCCAATTTCTTTTGGAAGCATGCATTGATGCATCCTATCTCAAGAAGGGAGACTGTTCTGACCCCTCTAACTATTACCCTATTGCTTTGATGTTTACCATTTCCAAAGTCTTTGAATCCCTTCTCAACTCCCATATCCTTAAACACCCTGAAAATCACAGTCTTCTCTGATCATCAGTATGGCTTCCTTAATGTGAAATCCATTGGTGATATTCTTTCCTATCTTGATAATGTCTGGCCATCATATCTGAAAGATTTTGGGGAGTCACGCATAGTTGCCCCTGACATATCTAAGGCTTTTGACAGGGTGTGGCATCAGGGTCTCATCTCTTAAGCTTGTTTCTTTTGGCTTCCCTCCCTCACATTGCTGCTTCATGTCAAGCTTCTTTGGCTGATCTGTCTCTGTGGTTTTTGATGGATCAGCCTCCCCTCCCTTTTCTCCAACAACAGTGTCCCTCAAGGTTCTGTCCTGTTCCTTTCATCCCCCCCCCCCCTTTTTTTTTTTTCCACACATAATCCAATGCACTCATATATATGCTTACAACTCAACACTGCACTCATCCACATCCTTCAATTCTGTTCCCTCTTCTCTCACTTGATCTGCATCTTCGTCTTCCTCAATAAATTCAGACTTAGACAGGATATCTCAGTGGGGTACGCAAAACCTTGTTACATTTAATGCCTCCAAGACCCACTTTCTACCCCTCTCTCTATCAAAAACTCCTCACAACTCCCATCTTTCCTTTGACAGTTCTGTAATTCCACCACTTGACTCAATGAACATACTTGGTGTTACTATATAATCTACTCTTTCTTGGAAACCCCACATTACAGGAATAGCTAAGTCTGCCTCTTAAGAAACTGGGTGTCTTGTTTAGATGTCAAAACTTCTCGTCTGAACAGTTGCTTCATTTATACAAGAGATTGATTCCTCATTGTATGGAGTACTGCTCAGACCTTTGGGATGATTCAGGCTCTGCACCCTTACCTGACAGAGTTGAGTCAAAAGCAGTCTGTCTTATAAATTGTCCCAGGCTAACTTCCAAACTTGACCTCCTTGCTATATGCTGCAATTTTGGTTCACTCAAACTTCTGTAGGTATTACTTTGGTTTTTGCTCCCAAGAGCTGGCTGCTTGTGTGGCTCCGCCAATAGCTAGACCACGTAATACTCAGCAAGCTGCTGCGTCACATAATTATTGTGGGGCCATCAGCAACTTAAGGGTGGGCTGTTTTGATACCTACTTCATTCCCTACACCTTGAAGCTTAGGAACTCTCTACCTTCTCATGTCTTTCGCTAACTATGACCAGGCACATTTTAAAAGACAGGTTTTTCTCTTTCTCAGAAAGCCATAAATACCCCCCCCCCCCAATAATTCTCACTATATTTCAATTGAGGCCCGGCCTTGATGTCGACTTTTGTTCCTGACTGGAGTCTTAAAAAAATAAAGGGGGGGGGCAACTCTGGTGTATGGATGTGGAACCTTAACTTTGATGAATCAGAAATAAGGCAGCAGGGATAGATATCTTACTTAAAATAGATTATCCTATACACTGCTCAGGTCCTCACTGGAGGATATCAAAAATGGCTGCTCCGGAACTCTTATCAAGATTCTATTGTTATATGAATTCCAGGCTAATGTTTGATTCCACCACCTATCCATTGATGTCACTAGCAGCCTACCACCATAGCTAGAAAGAGTAATTTATTTCGGTCACCCATGAATTGTCAGAGAGAGTGCATGATTGTCATGGGCCCTAGGCTTCATATCGCCCATCTTCCTCTGTACCTTGTCTGGGAATTTATGTTGAAGGAATCTAGATGTACCATGGGGTGATTTTGATGTTGGTCAGATCACTGAATAGGAGTTAAAAGCATTTACTGGAGAAAAGGCTGCATGCTTTTATACATTATGAATCCATATTTACTTTTAGTTGATATGTATTTTTTTGATTAATCATTTAGCATGGCGGTGTTGCCAGACTCCGCTTGCTTGTGGTGGTTTCACTGAAATGGAAAAGTCATTTCAGCTAGGCTGTATCATCATCCGTCGAAAAACATTTCACTCCAAAAGCGGCTGAAATTTTCTTGATTCTGAATGTTGTGCAACCCTGATGCAGCAGGAGGCCCTTCAGTAAAAGGATTCAGGGGTTGATGATATGGTAATAGTAATTTGTATAACATGGATGATCATTATAGTTTGATGGGTTTTTATAGCTTGGGTGAAATAAGAATGACTACAGTATATCTTTTTAAGGTATGATCACTTTTATAAAGATATTTCTAACATGAACTTCTAAAGATAATGTGAACATAACATTTCTGTTACTATCTCCATGTTGTCTTTTACAGATGAGAAAATTGTGCCAAGATGGGGGATGGAATGTTATCATTGTATTGGAACAATCACAGAGCTACATTTTGCCACATATTGTCGACACTCAGGGAAAAGGTAAGAGGTGCAACATGTTGATCTCTTTCATGCAGGTTTATATCAGTCAACTCAACAAATTGAAATGTAAACTAAAGGTTGGGAAATGTTTGTGTTTGGCATCTCTTAAGCTGTAGCCAGTTTGAGCTGATTGGTCATGTAATATTCAGTGAAGGTGGTTTTAGGTAAGGAAAATGTAGATTTTGTTGTTGTTGTTGATATATATGGAAAAGAGATGTATTTAGCAAGTATAAATGTAAAGACTTGCATTTTATAGATTAGCACTTTGGGAAATTCTTCTTCTTTGGTGTTTTTAGAAGGATTTACAATGTTTTGAGAGCTCTTATGATGGAAGAAGTGCTTGTGTGGGAGTGATTGATGGTAGGAGTGAGTAGAGGAAAAACAATTTGAGTTCCTAAGTCTGTAATGTTTGTACACATGGGCATTATGAAAGAGAATAGTTTAGGTGAGACTGTGTAGTGCTTAATCATGGTGGAAGAGAATAGAAGTTGCCCAAATTCTTGCTTGCCTCTTGCTTTTCTGTTTAGTGAATCAGAGGTTTGTTGGTGTGATTATGTGTTGAAGAAGGTGTTAGAAAATTTAAGTGGGCAAGGTTTTAGTTGTTGAAAGAGGTCTGTTATGATGAAGCATGTTTGAATGTGGAAGAATTAAAAGTTGCAAATGAAGTATTTCATGGTGATCAGGAAGATGATAATGGACAAGCTAATGGTAAAAAGCAGTAATTTAAGGGGGAGAACAGATAAACTTAAAACTGGTGAATCAAAATAAGTTTGTTTTTAAGAGGCTTGCATCATGGAATACCTGTTCCTGCCCTGATTTATGAATGTAAAATCTTAGTTTTTCTAGGTCAGGATAAGTGTAAAAGGACAATAGAGATGGATAGATTGTGCAGTGTAGTTTTTATTAGCAGAACAGATAAAAGGTGAAGACAGGAGAAGGCTGTTTCACGTGAAGAAATTGTTCGAAAGATGCATGGATAAAAGTTTTAAGATGTTGCCACTTAAAATGTGTGTGATGGTAGTTTGTGTTGGTTGGTCTGAGAAATATGATTGTCAGTGTATGCATTGTAAATGGATCAGGACATGAGGTACTTCATATGCATGTGAGGATACTAGATGATTTTTTTTTTTTTTTTTTTTTTTTTTTTTTTTTTTTTTTTTTTTTTTTTTTTTTTTTTTTTTTTTTTTTT
>JAYMFT010317414.1:0-23479 GCA_038088735.1 Panulirus argus | reverse complement strand
ACCACACACACACACACACACACACACACACACACACACACACTTAGAAATGATATAACGCAAACAAGAGACGATTTCAGTCATAAACAGAAAGACTAGGGGGAATTCAAGCCCACACGGTGATGGCCAGTCAATGGAGAGACGTACAAGTTCTTGGAGAGAGAGTGTGTGTGTGTGTGTGTGTGTGTGTGTGTAGGGAAAAAAAAAAAAGATCTGTTGTTGTTGTACGTCTCTGAGCGCAATAGGACGATAAGTAGGCGACAGATACGCCATCGTTGCTGGACTTCATCTTCCCCCCCCCCCCCCCTCACACACACACACACGGTACGTGCTGAAGACAAAATCGTGAGAGACTTACCAAAAAATGAGACACTGTACCTTGTTAAAGCGCTGCGACTGAGAACACGAGTGTTAGAATTAAGTCTTCGACAGAAGTAGATTATTGCCAGAGCTTCAGCCCAAGGTTAGCAGATGTTATATGCGAATATCAGTCCAAAGGAACGTAGAAAAATCGGTAATATGGTCGCAAAGAAAGTTAGAAAATCATGAGATAAAGAGAAAAAAGAGGATTCGTTTATGCAAGAAAGGTTGGCTGCATCTCCAGCGCTGCCTCGGAGGAAAGCGATGGAGCGAATGACTCCAGCCGCCAGGAGAAACTATGGGACCCCGAGACTCGTCGTCATTTTTTATGCGAGTTTCACTTTTGCGGGGCTGTGTTGCCCGCCCGCCCGCTCGCCCGGCCGGGTGGGTGGGTGGGTGGGTGGGTACCTTCACCCGCTGGGGTACCTGGTATCAACACCTAGCCTCCCGTCCTCCCATGGTATTAGGGTATTGTGGTATGTTGGGTCGTAAAGTCTTGGGAAGCAACACCTGGCTCTCGGATGTAAGCGGGGAAGGCAACAGCAGTGAGTGAGTGAGTGAGAGAATTTGGAGTCGCGTGACGGAACGTAAGCAGGAATTAATGTATGTCTGGGCGCGGAGGAATGTTCCTCTTGCCCGCACATTCCTGGCTGCTGCTGCCCCCCTCTTTCTTCTGCTACGTACAGCTGCTGCCGCTGCTGCTGCTGCGTCCTGCCTCCAAGGCCTCCTCTCCCTTCAGCTGCCACTGCCGGATGCTGCCTCCTCTCCTGCAAATTGCTCTCGCGGTTGGGTTACGTATACGACGGCCAGTTAAAGGGTCGGTATTATATTGGTTACACGCACACTCTCTCTCTCTCTCTCTCTCTCTCTCTCTCTCTCTCTCTCTCTCTCCTCCAGCTCTCCCAGCAGCGAGTCCCCCCACCCAACTCTCCCACCACCTCTCACACACCGGCGAGGCCTGCTGGGGCATAAGCCACGCGCATGTAGCCGTCTCGACTACACAATACTGGACAGGAACTTCGCTTATGACTCTAGTCAATATTGCGTAGGTCGGTCGAGTCCTCCCTCGGCGTTCGGCACCCGCCCACCGTTTTCTGTGCCTTCTACCGCCGCCCCGCCTGAGGGTAGGAACTATACTGTATTTACTCTCATTACCCACTTGCTTCGGGCTACCTTTGGAAAGGTCTGTAGGCTACGTTCAGGGGAGTCTTTTTCCTTTTTCAATCGATCGTCATTGCCCCACTGGTAATGAGGGAAATTGCAGGAAAGTCTAGTGATGTGCGCGGTTTAGAAAGTGGTCATTATAGAGGTAATTAGTTTTAAGTATTCCAAGTCCAGTGGAAAGGAACCACTCATAAATATCACCATTCAGAGAAAATGCGCTTCTGGTGATAGGGTCTTGCAGCGGATATAATATATATATATATATATATATATATATATATATATATATATATATATATATATATATATATATATTCGAGTGTAACCTCGGGGAAGGTTTTCTCTAATGCACATAAAATTGAATACGACAAAACATTTACAGTTATTAATCTTTTTTTTATGTTCTTTAAAATTTTCTCAATATTTTGTTGTCTACCATTAGGAGGGTACCCAAACACCGATTGTCCAAAATCATGCATCTTACTTCAGTCAAGCTTTCGCCTTCACAGATGCATCCTCAGGAATCTACAAAAAAGAGATAAAACTGCCTTCATAAAACTTGGATATCAAATGTAAAACGTAAACATGTATATAAGAAACTTAAAAAGTGTTTATAGTGCTTTTCCTCACCTTTTATGTTCTGTGTACTTTGACTTATTTTGTTATATACATGTTTTCGTTTTACACTTTACATCCACCTTATTACTAGGGTGTTTTGTTGGGATTACGAATTCCATTTGTTGTCGTCCCAGTTAAATCTCCATCCTTACACACACACAGGAACGTCCAGTCTATTTCTAGACCAGAAGAAGCGCTCTGAAATGCACTGGAAGAGTTACATACTGCAAAAATTAATTTCCTGGTCAAAAAAATTGAAAAATGGCGAAGCAAAAGCTAAAGTCTTGCATCACAGTCTGTTCAGCTGAAATCAGCTTGTCACGATTCCCTCACGTCTGTGAACAGTGCTGCACAATATGGGCCATGGAAGGTAAGAACAAAATCGCAAAAAGCTCTTTTACAGTATGCAGCAAAAAAGAATCAGCCTTACAATAGGACCAAAAACATGTCGCCAATTCTATCAAGATTCCCCACCAAGAAAAAAAAATCCAAGAGCTACGTATTTTGATTATTCTTTATATCAATAAAAGAAATTTTGGCAAAAATTGTACCACTCACAATTCAGTGTTCGAGAACAATATTCTTCGGTCAGTAAAGAGACTACGACGGTTTTCGGTTTTCTACAAGGACGTTGCTGGACGCTCTGCCCCTGCTACCACAGCCTCCAGCACCTGACCTTTGCGCCCCATGACCTCTCTACTTTCACAAAAGAAAGAGGGGAAAATAGATTCTCACCACAAGAGCCACACTTCTTCCTACCATGATTGCAGTTCAATTGCCTGTGAGCTGATGTGGTTCCGTGCTCTGCGGTTCAGGTGCAGGTAGGTATGCCTCGACAGGAAGCGTTTCAACTCATCTTTCAAGAACAGGAAAGAAACGCGTCTGTTCCTCGATTTCCTAGAGTCATGTAAAAAAAAAAAAAAAAATAAAAGAGTCACATTTGGCACGTAAATGTTCTGATTAATAGTAGGATTAAATATGAACATGCAAATTCAAGCGTGATGGTCTGACGGTCTTGCTTGGATCAAAGCAATCCCACGGGAATAAAGCTGTTAAATTGATGATCGAGGGAATTATGAGTGTAATCATACAATTACAGTGGGGAACAATACGCGTCTTTCAGGTCTGTTTGCTTGAACAAGAAGGTGATACAGAACTGGTCCGTCAAAACTTGATAAAGAGGTTGAAAAACTACCAAATAACGTAGAGGTCGAAAGCACAGTTAGGTCCCTCTGGGAACCGTTGGAAAATGAAGAGAACCAAAGATTAATAAACTAGCGCAAAGGATATTCGTTCTTCAGTATGAATGGTCTTTTCATGACACTACGAGAGTGAAAGGTGAACAATGTGCAGATGGAACACAAGCACAAGACAATTTTGAATATAAACCTGTCGTGGATTATTTCCTATTTTTAGACAAATGGAGTTCTTGTGGACTCGAATTGTAAATGTTGCCCGGGAATAAAAATAAAATCCTGAAAACAATAACCAATGAAATAAAATCTTCAGCTTCCTTTCTGTCTGTATGTGTGTTCATGGAACATTTCTTAAGAGTAAAATATTTCCAAATTATTGAGGCTAGTCCGACAGCCATAGCCACGGAGAGTCCGTACGCACAGCCCACATATTCATTCGTTATACATTATGTTAAATGAGCTAAGTGTGAAGTCAGTAAGTTAGGGTTCTGATATATGTAAGAGACTGATGAATATCTAGCACAATATAAAGTGTTCCAGAATGTAGAGCTTGGCTGACAACGGTAATGAAATACGAAGCAATCAATACTTTATTTGATAGAAAACGAGTCTGTCTTTTAGGTACCAGAGAAAACGTAATATTCTGGCTAACTTAGTCATATTATCACTTCTTTCAAAATCTCATTACATTTAGGAAAGAGGTTCGTTTATAATCTTTACTATTGACGTAAAAGTGCATGAGAGCTATATATGCTATATTTTTTGTAGAGCAAAAAGTTCCGGGCGTTCAGGCTTTCGGTAATAGGAATTTTGAAGGAAGAAGGTGTCCATACAACCACAACATCCCACTCGCTTACAGCTAGTGGCAATAGATACTGTCTAGAAAAAAAAAATCGGCACAGTCTACTGACACATCCTCACACAAAAGATACGTGACTCCACCCTCATCAACAATGACAAAATGTGTTTAATCAACTCAAATTATCTAGCTAGAAGCTTATCCCCTATTGATAGCAGTTGTAAGCTACTGAGTTGCAGCAACATGACCTAATTCAAACTACCATCCTTTATATCCCCGCGTTAACGGCAGGCCAAAAAAAAATTTAAGAAACAACGGAATTGTGAAAAAAGTAAGCGAGCAACAGTGGAAGAAATGTAAGGGAGGTGGGGAGAAGGAAGGTATCTGTATAGTGATCTATATTGTGAACGTTAAGAAAGTTTGTAGGTCTATAAAGTATTAAAACTGAAATAACTGAACCAATGATTAGATAAGAAGTTAGACTAGCAATCTTAACATGGCGGGCGAAAGATGGTTCTCATCATCACTTATTTCATAACATTTGCCTCTTATCACATTTTAACATCTTGACTAAATCTTACGTTATCAAATAACATCAATTATAATTCTGCAACACACGCAAAGGAAAGAATATGGCAACTGCAAAGTATATACATATAGCAAAGATTCCCTGGACTTTGTGATGGTTTGTTATTTCCCTGCCTCCTGGCCGGACGGACGGACGGACGGGCGACTTCTAGAAGACACTTCGTTATGGTTCTTATCTTCCGTTTGTGGTAAGTGTTGATCATCGCTCTTTTTTTTTTTCAAGAATTTTATTTGACTTGGCGAATCGTTTAGATCTTAAAATCATTCAATTACTTCCGTGTGTTTGAACTGTGACTTAGTTGAATCTGTTGGTGTTTGGGTTCTGGAAAACGCTTGAAGACTGGCAGTTAACTCGACCATTAACTTGAATTACTTTGATTGCTGAAAGCTTTTCTTTCAATGCATATATCAGACCTGGTTGGGTGCTGTTACGATTCTGTGAAGTGCCGTTTAGCTTTTTGTACTGATGGCAGCGATAGGGCAAACAAACTGAAGTGTCAGATTGTGGGCCCAAGATGCAATACAGCTTGCATCATCAATAAAGTATTTTCATTTACTTCTGAGGATGTATGTGATAGATTTCAGAGGCGGTACGTATTAACAAACCCCCATGAAAATTGGGAATTGAGTTGATAACAACACTTATTTCAAGAGTAAAATAAAGAAATGCATTGAAAATGCATAATTATCTGCATGGAGCAATCATGCAACTAGAGCACTCGGTGTGACTCGGGGAAGGTGCACGAGAATGCGTAATTACGATTTTTTTTTTTTATTGTCAAGAGCCCCATGCAGAGGTACAGACATTTGCAAATATGAAAACACATAAGCACAAAAATATGCGTATATTAATACCCACTAGGTTAGGTTATTTCAATCTGATCTGAGCCTAAGGTATGAAAGTGGGCTCAGTTAATTTTTAAGCCTAACTTTTAGGCCCTGTTGATATTTAAACCTAACAGTTAGCCTAGCCATTTTCAAATATATTATCTTTACGAAATTATCTTTCCTTAAAACTTGAATATTGTGAAAGTTAGTGTGGTTTTCAATGATATAGTAGTAATTCGTTTATTTTTCAACGTCATGTTTACCCTTTCTTACAAGGCTCACTTTTTTCTTAATCTAAAATTGCCTCGCTAACTTGGGCTCACTTTTTTCTTAATCTAAAATAGCCTCGCTGACTTAAAATATTTAGATCTGTCTTATACGAGACTGTTTTCTCTTCATATTTGAAAATTGTGAAAGTCGGTTCGTATTACCAGTCGTATGTTTTTCACTGAAATAATATCATTCGCACGCTGTTTAACGTCACATTTTTCCTTTGCTTCAAAGCTCTTCGTGCTTTGTCAGGATGATAAAAGATTGTTGGTAAATTGGTTGTAATTCAACAGTAGTTGGTGGAATTTTGAAGTATTAGGAAAACATCTTCACGTAAGTAATTTGAGTAGTGAAGTTCGCCTTTGACCTGACCCGTAAGTGAACAGGGTTATCATTACCAAGAAATGCTATTCCCATGAATATCAACACAGCTACTATCTTCACCATTGATAAATTATCACTTTCATGAAGTCTCAATTACTGCCATAATTACGATTCATACCATACACAATATTTATGATACCTTACGCTTTATCATTACTGTACAATGAAACAGAAGTGATTTTATGTGTATGAAAGAGATGGTGACACCTTTCTCACACATATATCATAAATCAAGCATTTTCGTGGCTCTAGATCGCACTCTCTAACTCCCGTATCAAAACACTCGCCTCAAGCTATCCATAAAAGTTATCATAACGACCATACATTTTGACAGGATTAACCATCTTTACGATGCATATATTCATTCCTATCTCTTCACAACACCCTCATTTTCATTACACCTTAATATTACTAGGATGTTATCTTCGCTGCACCCTCATTCTCGCAATAATATCTTTATCACTAAACTTCCAGATACACCCTGATATTCATTAAGATCATCAGTAGTACACTTCCATGTTACTGACCTTAGCCCTAGCAATTACGGCCGAAGTCAAATATATACTTTTCCCTAGACATACACATTGTCATCATTGTCATGCTCATAATTACAATGATCATTACATTGGGTATCATCATCATCACTACGGGAATTACTCTCATGACCCCCCGTAAAGAGTAAGGCATACCATACATATTATAATCAATTGTCCTTGTTTGAGGAAAGCTTCTTGGTTATCAATTTTTTTTCATCATTTCTCTTCAACAATCAACATCACATTGGTATAGTGAACATGTGCTCGACATAACCCTCTAAGGGTCAGGTCAAACGAATCTTCAAGTAATGTAAAGTGCGTGGTGAAGATAGCTTTTGACCTGGCACATGATATTGACAAGGGAAACAGAATGTCGGCGTTTCGGGTTATTACTAAGAAATATTTCAAACATCAACACAGCTACCATCCCCACCACAGGCATAATTACCCCTTTCATGAATAAGTTCACTGCAGTCTTATTTACTGTCATAATTACCATTCATACCATACCATTATTTGCACCACCTTAAGCATTATCATTACTGTACAGTACAACAATAGTTATGTTACGTCTTATTAAAAGACGGTGACACCTTTCCCATACACATATCATCATTATCAAGTATTTTCCATACTCTAAATATCACCCTCAACTTTCCAATCAAAACACGCTCCCTTCACTATCCTAGAAATTATCATAACTACCCTACATTTTAACGGGATTATTTATCCTTTCCATGCACACATTCAGCCCTACCAAAAGTATTATCATAACTACTCTCGACGCTGCAAAACCTCACTACACCATACTTTCGATATCAACCATCTCCCACAAACAAAAAAATCACCATATCCACAGTTGCAAGAAAGTGCACTGTTCCCTGGCAAAGGTTGGATCAACAAGTGTAAGAAAATCTAAGAAATGTTGCTCATGCTCCTGGACCGGAGAACGTGGCGTGGCGTATCCACCATGGCATTGGTCACCCTCCAGTATTTTGTAGCCGCACTGTTGTGCCTTCTGCGTGTCTGCAAGTCTGTGTTTCTCAGATGTCTTCATAACGCTGTTCGCCTGGCACTGTACACCATTTGGGTGATGGTAATCACGTGTTTCGTTCTCGAACAGGAGTTCTTGAGCCAACTCGACCCACTGATAGTCAGCACCCCAGGATGGCTAGCTGGTCTTTTCCGAAGAGCGATGAAACATATCATCAAGGAACTAGCAGTCCTGGTGTTGAGGTGGGTCATACTATTAACTATGCTTTTGGCATCTGTGGCGAAGAGAACGCTACGTTTCACTTGATGGTTTGCCCACTTTGTCTTCGTCACTCTGGAAATCATTATAGTAGTCTCGTTTGCGGCACTTGTAGCAGTTGCCGTTGAGGTGACGACGATGGTGCTCACTGGCATTGGTGTGCTCATCGTAATGATGGCCGTAAAAGTTGCCATTCCTCTACGTGCAGTTTTCAAAGTCGTAAAAGTGAAGTTGCAGGCTTTCGGCTCACTGATTGCTAAGGGCGCCTTGAGGATCCTTTCTCCTGTGGGATGCCTCGTCGAGGAAGTATTTATCGTCGCAACAGTCAGGTTGGTTTTGTGCGTCATACTGTTGGCTGGAGGAGCCGTTAAGGCAGTAAGATTTTTCCAGGTTGGTGTCAGCATCGTCCTGCGTGTACTGCTGACCGGCGCCGTGATACCTCTTCGTTCAGCACTCTCCGTGATTCGAACGGCGGCATCGAAATTGTGTAAATACGTACCCTTTGTAAGATGTTGAAATGTTCAGAGTCAGGTAGATCCCTGTCTTTGGTGACTCAGTACAGGAAGGTTCAGAGTCAGGTAGATCCCTGTCTTTGGTGACTCAGCACAGGAAAGCTCAGAGTCAGGTAGATCCCTCTCTCTCGTGACTCAGCACAGGAAAGCTTAGAGTCAGGTAGATTCATCTCTCTCGTGACTCAGCACAGGAAAGCTCAGAGTCAGGTAGAACCATGTCACCCTTGATTTACAAGGATGACTGAAGATGTCGATTCATTAAGTTTTTTGTTTTATAATGGTCTGATTTTCATAAACACATACATTTCTTTGTTTTCTATTAGTATGATATTCATATATACATTAATATCTTTGTTTCACATTAGTACAGTTTTCATATATAGATTGATTTCAATGTTTATATTTGTATAATTTTGATATATATACATATCTTTGTTATATATTATTAACATTTTCATATATAAGCACTATTTTTTTGTTTTACATTGGCATAATTTTATATATATATATATATATATATATATATATATATATATATATTTTTTTTTTTTTTGTTTCAAATTAGTATAATTTTCATATATACATCAATTTCTTTGTTTTATATGAGTATAATTATCGTACATACAGATCTCACGGTTTTGATGAGTGTTAGGGAGGAAGGCAGAACGCGTGGTGCGGGGGTAGGAGTTTGTGTGTGGGGAGAGTAGAGTGTGTGTGGTGGGGGGGGGGGGGAAAGAGTGTGTGACTGGGAGGCTAGAGCATGTGTGTGACAGGGGTGCATTGTATACGATGGGGAGGGTTGATGAGTTTGTTTTGGTGGGAGAGGGACAAGTGTCATCTGTTGGCGTCGAGGAGGATGCTCAGGGAAGGTAAGGTCCCTCTGGCGTGGTGCAAAGACGAGGGTGTTGGGAGAGAGAGAGAGAGAGAGAGACAGGGAGGTGTGGGAGGCCTGGGTATCAGCCAGAGTGTGAGAGTGGTCAGAGAGGTGTAGGGAGGCTCAACCCGTCCCACCCCACCTGAGACCAGACGACGAAGGCCAATCCCCCTCTCCCTCCCCACGCCCCCAACTGGCGGGTTGCCAAGTTGTCCCTTGTGGTTGGTGAGCCTTCCCGGAACCATTATTCAAAAAGTCGTCTCACATAAACATCACGATAGGGTAAAATTACTCACAGATGCTCAACATGTCAGCGAGGTCGCGTCTCCCGTTCCTTCATCGTTGCCTTTGTCGTTTACGTTCAGCGTTTGTCGGTTGCAGGTACCGCGATGGTCAGGCGTATTCTTAGAGGCCGTATACAAATGACTTGATCATTGGTTCTAAAGACTGGATTGCTTCATCATCATCTCCCAGCGTGTGGTGGACGGGAGGCGATGGCGAGAACACTTGCTCATAGCTTCCTTCAGTCATGTTGGTAAAAGAGCCATTAGAACGGCATGATAGCTAGTTAGACGTGATGAATATTCATGGAAAATATTCAGTAAATTTACGGTACTGAAGCGTCTGTATCAGTTCACGGGACTTTTGTATACTGCAGAGAGCTATATCGTTTGTGTGTTTGTGTATTCCTGCTTGCGTCTTTAAACGTGTGTTGTGTCTGGGCGTGTTTTGCGTGTGTACATGCGTTTGTGCGTGCGTATTCATGCATCTCAGTCGTAAGGTAGTGACGCGTCCGAACTGTACGAAGCGGATGAGTAACAGCCGCTCGCCGGCTGACTGCGGACGCACACACATAGACACCTGTAGAATCAGTGCCGGTGGAGCGGCTGGACAAGAGTTAGCATGCAGACTCTGCACAAGTTGACTCTCCTTTCGCAAGTCTGTTTCTGTTTACCCGGATACTCTCCACCGCTTTGATCATTGTTGCGGGACGGTACAGAGCTTTTCAGAGGAGGTTTTATCGCTGTCAGTCTCCTATTTTGCAGTACATTAACGGCTTGGGTTTCAAATTCGTTTCGCTAGCAGTCCCTAAGGTCTCCCACCGCCCGGTCAACCCTCTCAACGGTTAACCAAGGGAACGACGCGCCATCTTCCTTGACGTCGGATTAAGAATTCGTGGTGATTTTAACTCTTAAGCGCTTATATCATCAATTAACCGCGAGTTGCGATTTTATTTGTGATTCACGTAATCGCACAACGATCATGCCGTTGAATATCGCATTTGCATCGCATTGTGTTTGCCGTGTCACTAGTGAGTTCCCCGAAACACGCTACCTGGCAATCTGATGAATAAGTCCTGCGCAGCCGTATGCCGGTAACTGCATGTGCATGACGGGCATAACATGCTATCCTGTGCGTTATCGCGGAGCATACGCCATCGGGAACCATCTCGGCTGGTTGGGGTGGGGGTGGGGTGGGGTGGGGGGGACGAGTAGCGCGGTTATTCTCGTGTGGCACAGTTGTACCATATGTGTTCTTTGCTGGTTTTAACGACCAGCTGCCTGAGAAGGTCATTAGGCCCAATCATAAGTAAGTGTTCGTATCTGAACGAGTTCGTCCTACTCTGAACAATTGTGACTGTTGACAAGAATCCTGTAGGGGAAGCCTTCGGCGGTGGTAGGTGCCATTTCCTAAGTCACGTTACCAAAATGGTCGTAGAAAAGAAAGAGGTGAAATAAACATTGTATTAAAAATTTTTATTAGGTAGAAAATACAATTGCTCATAGTACAGCCTTATGACCAATCAAGAGGTAGATTTAATGTTTGTTTCCTGCAGATAATTCGGTAAACGCTCTCGTTTGATATATATATATATGTGTGTGTGTGTGTGTGTGTGTTATCTGACTCTGCGGCGAGCCTATATCTTTATCAGTGGACTAAAAGGAGTATAATCTCGTTGACCAACTTCTCACTCCAAAGTTCTTCATTTCCCTGTTACTGACTGCAGCGCAGCCTTGAAGCTGCAGTAGCCCATATATTGAGGGTGACGGGAGTTATAGACATCATTTTCCTGTTATGTAACTCCTCGTTGATCTATTGCATACGTAAATATTTCAGCATGTAATTGTATGGCGACAGTCGTGTACATTTTGCGCAGGTATTGATGATAAAAGTTTTATTACCCGTAACACTGTAATTTACAGATATTTTAGCATAACTCTAGTTAGGTATCTGAGAAGCCATGTGCATCATTTGTATGCTACTGATGGACAGGACGAAGACAAGGGAATTCAAACAGACTGCCCCGAAATGTCTGATGAGGAATATGTAGTAAAGAAACGTTCACATTGTGTGTGTGTGTCCCAAGGACTCATACTTTCATACAGTTTTTCGGACTTTACAAAGCGCTAGGAACTAAGGCATTTTTCAGAGTTTGTTAATACGAAAAGGGCGTAAGACTACGTACATAGAACTATGTATATTTGCTTCCAATATAAAAAGATATCTAAAATCAAGTAAAATTACTAAAGCTATATATTTTGGATTTTTTTTATAACTAACCATTTATTTTCACGTCTGCAGTATTGTATACAATATTTGTTGGCTTCATTCTTTCTACCGTAGTATGTAATTCACTACTCAGTTAGACCTAGGCTCCTGTAATATTGGCATTCCGTTATCGCAAGTTTCACGGCAATATCACATTTGGAGGTAGTACGTATTGGGGGTCTGGTCTCCTGCGGATTGAATGCCCACGGGTTCGCCATGGTTCGACTCGGCATCTTCAACGGACAGAATCGTTTCATAAACGGCGATTCCTGTAGAAGGAACAACGCCATACTAAATATCTTCCTTTAAACGTCCATAGTCTGTATCTCTGGGGTGTATCCGAGTCGCATTTAACATGCCGTTTATACGTAAATACCATACTTTTTTTTTTCTATCCTGCTTATAAAATCACTGTAACGTATTACTCTCGTATATGGATGGTTACATACAGCTGCTGTCTCAGTATCTGTCATTTCGTAAACAGTGATACTAATATGTTCAAAGCATCAAAAAAAATCATTTTTATGCTTTAAGATTATTCTTACAATCTAATCCCGATATCTTGAACTACCAGTAATTACCTTTGTTTTGTTAGAATACAATGGAATTCAAATGGCAACACACACTTACGCTCTCTTGAGGTTGTTTGTGATAGTATCATGCTGAGGGAGTTTACTTTTCGTTATTACAGAAACAGTGCTGCTGCATGTGGTTGTTTTCAACTGTTCCCTACAACGTTGCAGCGCCCACACAGCTCCCAGGAAGCTACCCACGTCCAGCGGGCGAAAACACATTTCGAGAGGTAAGGTGTGTGTGCAAGATGAGTGAAGGAAAGTAAGGCGTAAGTGTTTAGTGTCTTCAGAATGGAAATTACATCTTGGGTATGTATGTGTGTCTGTGTGCTACTGCTGGACTGCAAAATATTTTAAGAACATCAGTGCAAGTAAGGCTTCACTTCCTAATATCGTGTACATAGAATTAAGCCTTTATATACATAATGCACACATCAATAACAAAATCTGCTTTGGATTCATTAAGCTTCATGGCATCAGCTTTAACTTATAAGATATTTAGAAGCCAAAGAAAAAAAGATCTAAGAATAATCATACAGCTTGGACATCAATACTTATATACAACAGAAAAGTCCATAATACTGTAGCAGAATCTATGCTTGATTTCCCTCCAGTCTGACCATTCGATATTTTTCGGATGAAAATATATCTCTGGTTGTACACCCTGCACACAAGGGGCGGGGGCGACGTCCTGTCAGTGTACTGAACCAGAGTACATGAAGCTCAGCTGGAGAGGACACCAAGTTGAGGTCCGAGGGGCCTGGTCGTACATAAGGCGAAGCTGTGGTTCCGGTGCATTAACACGTGACAGCTTATGAGAATGGGTGTGCGCGAACGAAGCCCTTTTTTCTTCGTCTGTTCCTATTGCTACTTCGCTGATAAGGGAAACTGCGAAACAAGTACGAAAGAAGGAAAATGATTCACTAAACTTCTCGTACAGTTGCAAAAGCTAACACGCCTAAACCCACGTTAGTCTGAAGAGAATCTTCGCTCATCTTCGAACAGAATTACAAATATTATATGGCTGCCGATATAATTACATTAGCTTACCAGTTCGACAACAGACCTGAGGGCGAGATCAAATAATTCTTTAAGATTCCTGAGGTTGTCCACAGCCAATAATGTGAATCATGTTAGTTTTCCGCTTCAGACATTTATAATTGGTCCCGACTATCGAAGACTAGGATTTTTGAGCTATACGCCATCCAATTAGCATCACTATGACAGACAAAAATGAAATAAAGAAGGTATCAATGGGAGATAGAAAAACCAGTAGAATAATTCGCCTGTGTCTGACGTTCGGAATGAAGCCGTTTCAAATGATGACCTCGAACTTTCATTAGTCGTGGACAACTTGCAACCTCATCAGTATACGTACATGGAAAGATTTATCACTCGTGTATCAAGTTCATTTGTTAATGAGGCTAACTCGCTCAAGTGGGAAGGGCAACTGAATAAATAAAAAAATCTAACATAAAAGTGTCTACTTTAACTTAAAAATCAAAAGAAACTGTAGCACTGAGAACAACCTAGTAACATTTGTACTTATTTCTTTAATAAATCATTGGGAATGTTTTTACTCTTATACGAGTCTTCACACATTATTCGGACCCACTGGCATGGTTGTGTGCACTAGACAGACGGCAAAATTAATGTTCGGGGGAAGAAAATAGATCACCTTATACATTTAAAAGTACCGTTTACACGCTTTAGCATCGCGTTGCCTCACGAAAGCGAATTTCAGCAAAGTATAAATACGCATCATTTGATTTACTTGCAGCGTTCACACGATTTCAGCGTAACTATAGAGTGGATAATATATAAATGATTAAATCTTACATCGATTCGTTAGTACTATAGGGTCCCCTAAAATTTGTTCATTCTGTAGTAATCTTTTCTTGCATGGAATTTCACTAAATCCTTTATTCTTGAGAACAATAAAGTTAGACAGTTTTCTCAGAAGATTCTGGTGATTTTACTTGGTAGCGTTGTTCAATTTTGCTAACATGATCTTAGCTATTTTGATTTTTTTTTCTTTCTTTGATAAACTTAATTTTCAGAGCAAGCTGAAAATTTTGGTTAGCAATTGCTTTTTTATTTTTCCTTGGCACGAAAACACTGCAATAATACTTTTAAAGTGGAGAATCTGGACACTTCCATGCCCTCTTTTATGACACAAGCCAAGCAGTGCAAATCACAGATATACCTTACGAACTATGGAATATTGAGAATAATTTGGATTATGTTCCTTGATTAAATGTCTTAAAAATCACCTGAGGAAGTCTGGGAAGAACGCTTTTTAAAGTCAGCGATTTAGCCCTCACGAATGCAAAGACCCCCTAGACTTCAGCATAACTTGTTAAATATTGATTCCTAGAACCAACTAGAGAAATGAAATATTCTCTAGATGCAGGCCAAAGGTTACATCAAATGCAGTATCCGCCATGAAACGTTACTGTAACAATACTGGTAAAGAAAAAAATACAGAGCTGTTGATGTAGTTTTTTTGGCTTACAACACTGAAGCCTCACCTCGATATAACAGGGATACTGCTTTTGATGTAACAGTGCCCAAACTACGCTTATCACTCTCTCCTAAATCTAACAGCTAAAGTGGTAGCTTGCAATACTGCAACTGGAGCCTCGGAAACGCTTCAGTTAGGAACATGAGGACCGACCCAAAGGATGGCTATCCACTCGCCCTGGCGGTGTAGTTCCTGGGGTCGAATCCCTCCGGGAAGGGGTCAACGGTGAAGTAAGCGAAGAGGGCGATGCCCACGGCTACCACCAGGACAAGATTGACGCGAAGGATCATCTTGGTTCGAGGATCTTCGTCCAAGGAGCCCTTGCCGGAGAGTTGTTCCTCCTTGGTCTTTGGCGACGGGGTCTGGGAGCTCGTCTCCAGGCCGCACAGCCACGAGAAGGACTTCTTCATACACCGCAGGCACCTGTTTTCTTCACCTTCTGCCCCGGCTTCTCCCTCGCCATTCTCTGGAAAACAGATACTGGTTTTATTCCGCTTGTTGACGCAAGATCTCGAAACTATATACCCGAATATATAAAGCAGTTCGCTTCCCCTCTTTTGCACACATGCGTATCCTACTGTCGACTTAAATCATTTGTAAATCATGTCAAAGAGAAGCGAGTCTTGAACGTACTTTAACATATTCTTAAGCATATAGGGATATACCAGAATTAGGAGAAGCAGTTCACATGATCAGTTGCCAATGAGAGGATATAAGAGAATATTCTGTCACATGGAAAAGTTAGCGTTGAAATAAGAATAAATTGTGATAAAATGTCACTGGACACGCTACAATCAGAGGAGCAGATAAATCACTATTACTGAATCTAATCTTCACGCCGAGTAGCACGGAAAAAAAAAGAAGAAATATAAGCGACAGTATCAACCTCAATCGTGAGATTTAAGTCTGTGGTTCAAGAGGAAATAACAAAAGACATCAGTAATGTATCAGAATGTAAGGAGATGCATGGAAGGAAACTTTACAGAGCTGAACAATCTCATAAACAATTATAAAAAAATAAGGACATGGAATTTACATCCACATTACTGAACAACGTTACAAGAGGTTTCATAAAGTCAGTAATAAGAACGTCAGTAGATTGGTACCAATGGCAGAAAACCGAGAAAGAGGGACAGATATGAAAGAGACATGGTTTAGTAGGAGATGTTATGGAGCCACAGAAATTAGAAACATATTCTAATAAAGGTACCGACAGCAGGTGGTAGCCACATAAGAGAATACAGAATGAGTAAAGTACTGACAGAATTGAAAAGCAGGATTATCTCAAAAAGAAACGTTGTGCCAAAGAGGGTTTCAAGTGCGTGGAGGTCTCAAGGGCAAGGGTAGTTGAAACAGGGAAGGCCATATGTGAGGACTTGAATGCCAAGTTTTAAAGTGTATTCAATTTCGAGGACACGTTGCCCCGAGCACTAAGTAAATGAAATGGTAAACTGTAGAAAGCTCAAGATACGAGTAGATTCACGAATGTTCTGGATACATATTCATATAACCTGGTACTTATATAATTTGTATAGGCAAGTTTTATACCCTGTCCTTAAGCTCACCTCGGTGAGAAACGTTGTGCATGACAGTGTCGAGCCGGATGTCATCTCTGTGGCACTTCTTCGCATCCCTGTCATCCTCTCGTTCTCTTACATCAAAGCGGCTCCAGTAAGTCGTTCGGATCAGCTGAAACAGAGGGAAGAGTTAAGGTTTTGAGTATCTGACTGGTAAAGGAGACTACACCGCCTTCAACGGGCAATGGCAACGTTGCCTTATTTCACCTACTTACGCCACAGTAGCACATCTTAAGCAGCTGAGCCAGTCTGTGGGAAAGGGGTATGACATGGCTATACAAATTAGGTGAAGTAACCCTAGGTTTCCATGATGCTAATGAAGCCTTTGCTCTCCTGTTCCCACTGAATGTACCGATAATCACATTCTTCAGTAATCATGTCCTTACCACACGCCTGGCTTACCTTGTAACTCTCGAGCGGTTCGGTGAGGAGCGAGACGAGCACAGCAGTGAGGACGGTGAGCCAGAACAGCAACACGGCGAAGTACATGAAATTCAACTGGACAATGAGAGGTCGGTACTCGTCCTCCCAGCAGGCTGGGGGCGGGTAGGAGAAGTCGAGGACCATGCGTATGACCCCGATGAACAGCCCTGCCATCAGCGCCCAGAAGGCCCCCTGTTCGTTCATCCGTCGCCAGAGGACCGCCAGGGCGTACACTCCAGCAATTGGCGGCGACAGGTAGGCCCCAATCTTCTGGATGTAGATGAACAGCTGTCCGCCTTGGATCGCCTCAATGATGGGCACCCACGCAATGGACACGGCGACCAGGAGCACGATGAATACTTTGCCGACGATGAGCAGCTCGCGAGTCTTGGCTCTAGGGCGCAAGCGAGGCCACAGGTCCAGGGTGAACATGGTCGAGGCCGAATTGAAGATGGAGGTGAGGTCGCTGACGAGAGCGGCGAGCATCACCGCCAGCATGAAGCCCTTGAGACCTGCGGGCATGATGCCCACCACCAAGCGAGGGTAGGCCGAGTTGTAGCACGAGTACCTGGAGCCGCAAGCACGCATGCACTCCTCAGGCAGCACACAGGCAACGTCCTCCGGGAACAGGGTCCTGGAGATCATGCCAGGCAGGATAATGAAGAAGAACGGCAAGATCTTGATGTAGGCGGCAAAAACTGTTGCGCCCTTGGCGTGGGACAAGGACTTGGCTGCTAACGCTCGCTGAATCATCATCTGCAAATACATCACCAACTGTATTTCCGTTTCATAACATATACACAGCACATCTGCCTGCCTGAAACCTCCAAACCTTTGCATCAGTTTGTCGGACATTACATCTATTCGTCACTACACTTCAAAGTACATGGTAAGAACGGGAAGCGGGACATACCTGGTCGGCGCACCAGTACCAGATGGAGGCAGGCGTCTGACCCAGCAGAAAGGCGGGCCAAGGCAGGTCAGAGTTGACGGGGTCTCTGAGCATGATCCAGGAGTCGGCCCGCGGCACCCCGCAAGACGTGTTCTCGTACGTCATGTTGGGGATGGCTTGCATGTACCTGTACTGCAAGGCTTCGTAGCCACCGACGGCCTGGAAGGCTGCAAGAAGTACTTTGTGAGGAGTCGTGATCCGTCAGGATAAATAAGGAGACATCTAACTCCAAGAGCTGAACAGAGATCGCGGTCATTGTCATAGGTTAAAAAGCAAGATATTAAACTCGTGACAAGTCCGCTCAGCATCGTGATCATTACCCTTCACTGTTTGAAAGGTTTCCACTTTCAAAAAACGAAAAAAAAAAAAAAAAAAAGGCAACGAGCCTCACAGCCTCATCATACATAAGAGCTCCAGCAGCCCAAATTCGAAGCAGATAAAGAACAGATTAACCGACAACCCCCTCCCCCCCCCCAAGACAAAGAGGCCAACCAGCCAACCTTTGAACATGACGACGAGGGAGCCGCTGATCATGATGAAGAACTGCAGCGTATCAGTGTAGATGACGGCCGCCAGACCCCCCGTCGTGGTGAACAGGGCAGTCATCACGAGCAAGGCCAGCATAGAACCGTAGATGTTCCAGTGGAGGGCCTGGTTGATGAAGAGGGCGCCCGAGTACAGGTCCACCTGCAAGGGAAAGATGAGTGAATAAGTGGGAGGGAGGAGGAGGAAGGAGGAAGAGAGGAGAGAGCTGAGCCATGTGTGAAAGTATCGGAGGGTATGGGCTGTCATCCTCCTCCACGTTACACTAAATAATGATGGTAATTTCTCGAGAGCAAAACTTGGGAACATTGTGGCAAAGAAGAAAAAAATAATTTCGTTTTCACCCTAGATACCAAAGATGATAACGGAATGAAAGGAAGTCTCAAGCAGCATTAAACTGGCGCGAAAACTTACCGAGATCTTGGTGAAGATGTAGAGAACGAGCGACAGCAGCGCCAGGTACGTCTGTATGCGCTGACCTCCGAACCTCTTGCTCATGTACTCCGGCACAGTGCAAACCTGCGGGGTAGTGGGTGGGAAAGAGGACACGTGGTAGGTGGCTGGGCAGGGCTGAACGTGCATGTTATACATCACAGAAAGAGAAGCAAAATATCCATGCTACCAGAATGCGTCTCGACCAAAGAAGTCGGAAGGGATCCACAAGCTATTGGGACATCTTATCAATAGCTCCAGAGACGGGCACCACATACTAGTGAAGAACACCCCTCCCTTGTGGTAAACATATGATCGGAACTACAGTGCACTCATAGTAAGCTTAAAGGACCCCGAAGAAAATGTGCTCTTAAAGGAAGTCTGCAATTTAACCTTTACATTAAGTCGATCCGTCCGGTATCAGAATGAAAGAAATTACCATTCAATTTAACCTTCACATTAAGTCGATCCGTCCGGTATCAGAATAAAAGAAAATACCATTCTTAATGATTCCCCAAGACTTTCTTAATGATTCCCCAAGACTTTCATTACATAACGAGAGAGAGAAAAAAAAAACTAGCAAAGGCTATGTACTGTGCTCCTGGCTCGCCCCATTGTGTGGGTCTGGGGAACAACATCATGATGAACAAGAAGGTCTGACTCACCCCGCTGGCGATGAACACCGGAAGGAAGACCCACGCCATCAGCTGCAGGAGGATGATCGACTGTGGACGACACCAGAGGATTTTACTTCGAAGTAATAGCAAGCAGAATGATTCTGGGGACTTCTGTGGTTTGGGGGGACCGGGAATGTTGCGGGAACTCAAGAGTGTGTTGGGGACCTACGATCACGAAGGTGCTGAGATGATGGTTGGCTTGGAAGTAAGCCGAGTGCTGGGTACTGTGAGAGGTGGACCAGAGAGGTCCTGCAGGCTCGGGAGGTCTTCACAGCAACAGTCATAGGGCACTGAGTTCTAAATATTCGGGAAAAGGAGACGATGGCGTTCAGCCAGGCTCTAGGGTGGGGGGGGGGATGAGAACCAGGTAGGAACTTGACTGGTACTGGGGACTTGAGAGATGCTCGAGTCTAAGGAGGCCCAGGGGGAATAAGGGGATGATATGTGGAGAGTTAGTACGCATACAGGAGGTGGGGACCAGGGGAAACACTGAAGATCTAGGAGTTTCTGGGAGTAAGTGGAGTCCTTGGATGCTTAGTCCTCGTGACACACTGCAAACCAGGTGTTGACTTGGGACTCGGCAGGTTTTAGGGGAAGAGGCAGATAGGCAGATGCTGGGGTCTGTAACTCTAGTGAACTTTTGTTCTGAATATATTCAGCATCACTAACCTTCATGACTTTATAATTCCATATGACACAGAGGTGCAAAGTTGTGTTGTGGAGGAAGGGTTGGTTTAAACTCACGTTGAAGTTGAAGGCGCCCACACCGATGCCGCCAGCCGCCCCCGACCCAGCCATGCCTATGAAGTGCTCAGACCCAATGTTGCTGGCGAAAAGCGACGCGCCCACCTGCAAACGATCGAAGCTGTAAAGTCATCACACACTCTCTCTCTCTCCATCTATCTGTTGTTTGACGTCGTGTGCCCAGGAAGGCAACCTCTGACCTCTCTAGTGACCTCCCTTTCCCTGACACGCCAACGGCCGAGGTCCACCCTGCACCGAAGAAGCCACGTCCGTGCCCCCCAAGCCGCCCCTTTCGTCTATACTTGGCACGGCACACATAGCCGTGAATCCTTGAATTCTAATAAAACCCAAAATAAACGAGAGAGACTCCGTTCTCTCCTCCCCCCACCCCCCACTCCATCACACATGCACACACACACATTCACACTCACATGCACCCCCAAAGTGTGCCCCTGCTGCTTGATACTTGTACACTCCAAATACAGCAGCAATAACTTGGACTATTACAGCGTGAAGGCAGGAGTAGTTGGCTCACTGTGTGTTTGCGTCCTTGAGCGCGCACCCAAACTATCCTGAGCGGCCTTTGAGTGGCATTGTCAACATGATTCAATATTTCATGTGACCGCGCAGGCGAGAACGGTATGAGGAATAACACGGGGCTTTAATAGTTAGCCGCATCCACCATCCCCCCTCCCCCACCCCTGCCCTCCACCGGATGTTGACAGTGCATACACATCCTGATGCTATGCTATCGGTGATTGGAAATTGCTTGCGTGCGCATGTACAGAGTCCAACAGATGCGACACCTGCCAAACGAATACTTCCCTCAGTACACCTGTTTAGGTTTTAATGGGAGCTTCCTCACTCCCTTGAGGACCACTGCACGATCCTCGAGGACAATAAAAGCCTCTGGAGGGAAGTCTTGGGGTAATATATATATATATATATATATATATATATATATATATATATATATATACCTACGTATTTTCAAAGGCGATGTCACACTTACATATTAGTGCTTTGCCATCTCTCCTTACGGCGTGATTACAATAAGCAGACCTATGGGCATGGCTTGGAAATGGCAAGGCTCCTGAAGTATTTCAGGTCCATGTTTTGGATCCAGAGGGTCTTGATCTCTAAGGCATGAAGCGAGGCACTGATGAGGAATTGCAGGAAGAAGCCGCCAGATCCTGTATTCTGAACGCCCAGTGCCCCTAGAACTTCTATCTCACGTACGTATCTTCCAAGGTAGGCAGATTTTAAAGCTCTCTTAACTCTGGTACCATTTTTGTTGCCCCCACCCCACCCCCCATCTCTGTTGCCCCCGACAAAGATGGTACTAGAATTAAAAGGACTAAATCGCGGATAAAGACTAGCAACTTCAAATCTGCCCACATTGCACGAGAGTACAGTGACGGGTGACCTGATCACAACCTTCAAGAAAAAAAAAAATCGATGACGTGGACAACGATCAGTTCTTCGAGAGATGTAGGGATAGAGGAACCAGACGACATAACACGAAATTAAGAAACTTGTATATAAAAGGATGCAAAGAAGTACTTTTATGACATAATAATGGTGGGCGCATGGAACAGAATGACTACGGACATGGTTAATAGAGACAACACACATAAATTTACGAGATTATGTAAGAGATCGTACATGAATGTACACCAGTGCACGCGTACACACACACACACACGTAACCACAGTCACAGATAATCATCCAGTCACAATATGTTCCCCAACGCCAACACGCAAAGGCTAAGTGGAGAATGCTTAACATCAACAGGTCAAAAATAGAATTTTTTTTTTCGTAACGAATATGGTCAAGATAAAAGAAAATATCAATTATCCTCAACTTTCAAATTCCAGTATTTCTTTTCGTATCTCTGACCAATATTCTTACGAACGTTTTTTCTAAAACATTCTAACTCAAGATTTTTACCTTAGATTCCTTAGAAATGCCCCAGAAGAGTATTTTGTCCAAACATTAAGCATTGTAGAGTAAGGACAACGTCAAAGTCCTGAGGAAAGTTTTTCTGACTGCTTAAATTAGTTACAGGCAACACATGGGTAAATATTTGTCATCGTGCATGAGGAAGCTATAGTAAGGAAGAGACAATGTCATACAGCCGTCATGAAGTCCAGGTCATCCAGCCGCCAAAAAGTCACTGTCATCCGGCCGTCATGAAGTCACTGTCATCCAGCCGTCATGAAATCAATGTCATCCAACTGTCATGAAGTTCAGGTCATCCGGCCGCCATGAAGTCACTTGTCATCCGACCGTCATGAAGGAGCGGACATGAGCAGGTTAACAACTCACCGGCAGCCACCACATGAAGCGTCCAGCCAGGAAGTAGCCAGATATGGTCCCTCTGTTGGGTCGACACAGCGACTGTTGGGAGGGGAAATATAAACAACATTAGTCACTCAACACGCGCTCTCTCTCTCTCTCTCTCTCTCTCTCTCTCTCTCCACACACTCACACACTACATTAATAAACAAAATGTTTAGTCAGCGCGTTACAAAAAATGAAAGAGTGATCTGTCACACACACACACACACACACACACACAAAGGCCTAAGTGGTGTAGTGGCAAGCGTTACTACTCATGAGTCATCATCTGGGGATCGGGCCCGCATGGGTTCTAATCCTGGTCGCTGCAGTCGGCCCACACCATACCCAAGGGTTCATCCTCCCTCCAAGAATGATCGATAAATGGGTACCTGGCTTACACTGGTGTGTGTGTGTGTGTTGTGTGTGTGAGTGTGTATCTGGAATGCCGCCGGTGGTATGTGGGTGTCCTTTCCTGTGTCAGCCTGGATATGACCGGCTAAGCTCAGCGATTACCGTTCACAATGAAGTTGCTCAGGTTATTCAACACGCCCTGCATACCTCCAACCGTCCATAGAAAGAGGTACCTATTTGTTTGGATGAGTAATGTGAAAGGATTTCTTATTTGGTGAGAACATTAATGGTTATATATATATATATATATATATATATATATATATATATATATATATATATATATAGATAGATAGATATAGAGATATATAGATAGATAGAGAGATAGATATAGATATAGATAGATAGA
>JAYMFT010317403.1:0-10043 GCA_038088735.1 Panulirus argus | reverse complement strand
ACATCTCGCCGCACCACCACGCGACCCACCACCGGGACACTACCACTCCCCACCGGCGGGCTGATGCCCGGTTTGTGTCTTCTATACATGTATGTGCCCTATGTACTTTTGTAAATATGTATCATTGTATATGTATCATTGTAGTGAAGGCACAATAAATATTTCAAAAAAAAAAATAAACCAGTCAGTCCTCAATTGGGTGTAAGTGAACCCTTATAAGTGGCGAGTTGGATATTAGTGAACCCTTACCACTAACTTATAACTGGTGAATAGGATATTAGTGAACCCTTACAACTAACTTATAACTGGATATTAGTGAACCCTTACAGAATAACTTATGTTATCTCCGTACCTATAAATCATCAGCATTGAGTATGATTTTGTGTAGTTTCGGCTAGAAATGATGATGAGAGAGTAAACTGATAATTACCCATATAGACTTGCCAACCAGTAACAAAGACATTCGCGGGGAAATCATCACTGCACAACTAGAAAGAAAATTTCAAGGAAAATATATATATTCATGTACGAATCAGGGGAAATATTAACACAAAGAATCAGAGTTACCTCAACAAACAGACTTTTCCCGAATATATCCAAGGATCTTACCTTGACAAGGGTGACACTCTCCAGGATGATGACTCAAAAGAAACGTTTGAGTGTTACGAAGACGAACCTCACAGAGGAACATACAGGACATACCTGAAAAGAAAGTAACAATGTTTATTCCGAATCAAGAAGAATCATTAGTTCACGAGTCATTTGTGTTCTTGACTACCTTTTAGGAAAAGACATGAAAATTGATAAGGAAAGAATGATAATGGTTTTAATCTCGCTGAAAGACATTCAACATCAGCTTTATGGTCTGGTTTACCAAATAATGTTTAAACTATCTCATTTTCTATAATATAATGTGAAGCCTATTCAGAAAGACTCCGTTTCATACGGATAACTAATGATAAGTACAATATGTAATGGATTTTAGGGAAAAGAAAAACAAAATTTATCTGATAAACGTCGAAAATTTCAGCGCTGTGCTGGAAAGCATAACTACGAAAATTGTGATCAAGGTGTGGCAAAATGACAACGAATGAAACAATGAAAATCGATGACTTTTGGAGTCCTAAACAGATAAGCGAATCCATCAACAACGCTACAAAATCAAAATTAACTACAATAGTGTTTACAAATGAAAGAAGCAAATGAAAACCTAGATATATCATTTTAGAATCCTATGCTAATAAGAATGAGCCACAAATGACTAATTGATCTAACTTTTTTATGAGTTATATAATCAGTTCATGTGTTTCAATAAAAAGAAAAAGGAATCCTCTATCTGGCCTTCAACCAAACTGGAAAATTACATCTCAGTACATGACAGCAGAAGCTTTTTAGCTCTCAAACATCTTCGGAACACAAGATGTTCACCTCCATTAAGTGAATATAAAGCACTTTTCCACCACCAACTGTTAATATCAGAAGTATTGGAAAAAATTGCAAAAACTTAACAGCTAAAATGAAAGAAAACATTTCTAAATCTTCCACATTATCTAGAGGCCCTGGAAAGTATTAGTCTTTACAGAAAATATTACTCCGAGAAATCAGCAAAGAGTGTTTGCAAAGTTGTTCGTAAAGTTACATCACAATACCCATGCTACTTTAACCCAGCTACTGAAATATACGCACGACTTCAACTCATGTGAACATGTGCCTTTAGTCAAGCATGGTCCTCCGGTCAAAAGTTGCCGTCTTGTCAGTCCTGAGTTCATGACGCTGTTCAAAACTAACCGTCATATGGTCATGGTGGCCAAATTGTATGGTGATGCTGTCGTTTCCCTGTCAGCAGTTATGTCTGTGTAACCATCTGTTGTACAACACAGGAAGAGCTCCACACTCATACCACCCCATCTCTCTCGCTTCTTTACCTATGACGAGTTTTTTTTTCACTTGACAGGGCAGGAAAAGAGATACAGTCGTCTGAGTTACATGTCTGATATGTGCAAGATGAAAATAGCGATTATTTGTAGACATTAATGACCAGAAAATACAGCAACCTGAGCCAAAGAAGGAAACTTTACAGTCGCCATAGTGGCGACCCATTCCGCCGCCATCACCAACCCTCTCGATTCACAGGCGGTTGTACCTCCCTAATCCGTGTAATTACTATTTGTGTGCTGTGGGGAGAGAGTTTTACGGGCGTGCTGCCCCGTCTCGAACTTATATACAAGTACAGTGTTTTTATTCACTGTTTATTCAAGAAACATGTACACTATATTGAGTCACGCACCCATTTATCGACTAAACCTGCGGGAAGAATAAATAGCCGGGACTGGCTGTTAATCGATTGCCTCGCCGAAGATTTGAACCCATGCTAGTGCGGTCACAAGCGGGCCCGCAACGACTCATGGTCAGCAACACTGACCACTGCACTACTTTGTGTGAGCGTGTGTGATGGAGTGTGATTATACAGATACGTATTAACGTATTTTGCAACTTCGTCGTCTCTATGGAAATGTATAACTAACCTCTGGTACAGGTGTGTTATGTCTTCACTAGGGATCATATACTGTCTGTCCTTATGTTTTCGCTTTCATGAATGTGCGAGTGTGTTTCTGGGACGACGTGTGAATGTTAATCCTATTTCATGTATGGTCCATAACAACTAAGGTCAGAGGTCAGAAGTGAGGCCTCGGAACATTCCTGGTGTCACAGAGTGCCCCTGTGATAGTATTCCTAAAGCTTTAATTACCAGCCAATGTCCTAACGCTGACCATACAACTGATCGCTTCTGAACTGGTCTCTGAACATCCCATCCAATCTTTGGGAATTACGTTTCAACATCTTTTCTCGAAGCATACACATCAGTAATAGACCGATACTTCACTGAAGAATTTCATTCTGAACTGTAATTCAGCAACTAAAGATAAACTGCGGTACCTGCTATACACTGCGGTTATGATTCAACTAAAAAAAATTGATGAATTACTCTTCATAACACGGTAAAAAAAAAAAATTCGTTATCCATAACGAAACCCGTAGTCATTTTCACTGGTAGTTGCTAAGCGACCACTTACCATCAGCAAAGCTTCATTCGAGGCAACTGGTTGTATGGTCACCTAGGAAGATCCTGGCTTGTGTAGGGATTAACTGCACGTTTGTGCGGATGGATGGGTGGCTAATATCTTAGTGCTTGTTAAAATAAATGCATTAATAAATGCCGAAGCACCTCTAACGTCCTTAAGATACCGCACCCCATGGTAGAAATGAGGAAACCTCTTACTAGAGAATGGATTATACATCTGTATTTCACTTGCCACTCCTGTCTGCAACCTTGAATTTACCCGATATAAGCATGGAGTTCAAGGAAATCATGAGGTAACATGTAATGATTTCTCATGAAACTTGCACCTAATCTTAGGCAACAATCTTAAGAGGATACAAAAATTCTAACAGCATCGACAATTTTCAAAGATTAAAAAGAAAAATAACGCCATACTGGAAGAAGCACATGCGCAAAGCAAACTTTATAAACTATTTTAGAGAATCAGAAAATAAGAAAATCAGTAATGAAATAGAAAAAAAACGCACACATGCATAACGCTGAAATATATTTCAACAGCCACCCTCACACGACATAAGCTGAAATAATTTCTTTCGTAGAATTACTTCTTTTATCAAATTCCCTGTAACGCATATGAACGTGCATCAATACGTATGATAATTTTCCATATATGAAATAAAACAAATAATCCAGCAACAGCGAAGCTTGATATCTACCACAATAAGTATACCCATACCATACCAGGTATTTTGTGATTAATTTGCTCAAACATTCATGTATCATTCACCTGTTACATCCTGCATCGAGCATGAATCCTGGTAATGGCAGATCCAGTGCCAACAGAGACATTCCTCTCGTTTTGCCTGTTGTCTTTATTTCGTTATCTCAACCACTTCACTGAACTTGACAAAATCACTATTGGTAAGGTGGATCAGTTGGTGGCGGTGTCATAACACACTACTGCCAGCTAGTTCAGCCGACGTTAACTCAATGGAACAAAGGGTCTTACTGGACCGACGGCGCTGGGCTAATGGCTGAGAGACAATGTTTTGTTTACATTTTGCTGGACGACAACCCCTGGTCTAACTGACTGTTACCGCTACGGTACAATCACACTAGTAAGGTAAAATATATTTGTTTTTAATCGGGGAATAAAGCAGAAAATCAAAGAGCACACATTTATACAGGACTTGGGTAATTCATAATGTATGGATGAATAACCCAATCCTCCATCAGTATAATACAGATGAATGAACAGCCCTGTCGCGTGTTGACTGGTACTTCGATACGGAGGGTGAACCAATAGCAAGACCTTACAATAAGAAGAATAATGTATCCCTTCTTTTCATAGTTCCTTATATAAGCATCCATACGTGTTATAACAGCGTCTCAAGGTGTTTTGAAGTTAACAGGAAAAAACTGAGCTTTGTTGTTTATGTTTTACCTAATTCCCAGTGGTAACAAACCTTAACAAGTGTTGGGTCACACCACCAGCGTCCAGCCATGAAACGCGGCCTGACCATGTTAGGCCAGCATTGTCAGCGTCCAGTGATGAAACATGGTCTGTGAGCGTCGGGTTATTGCATTCAGCGTTCAACAATGACGGAAGGCCTGAGCCATTAATCTAGCCGCGAGCCTGCCTGCCTTATGTTGGGTTTTACGGCCAGCTACCTATGAGGTAGGTTATCAGACCTGCAACCCATGTTATCTTAGACTACAAGTTCATAGTCCCCTTACCTTAATGACCTACACAGCCTACCTATCTTAAATGCTATAATATATATATATATATATATATATATATATATATATATTTGTTTTAAATAATGTAAATGTTTAAGGAAGAGAGAAAGGTGTTTGTGGACACTGCACCAACGTGGCAGCTGAACACAACCCAGTGGTACAGCATCCCTGCTGCGCATCCCTTGCTGCAGCTGCAATAAGGAACTACGAAAGTGACAGGAAGGATTAGAAGCAGACCTTCATCATTACATGCACATACATGTTCATAATCATATCAGTTAGTTCGATGATTCATCAACCATAGCAGTACAAGCCCCACTGAAATAGCCGCTCCACTGCAGTGTGATGTGTGAAAAGTTCACCCACCACACCCCGTGGCTAAGACCGCCACAATGAAGAGCCAATGCATCACTTTATATCATCTTGATTATTTCAGTTTCCTTCAGAGATATAATCAACTTATCAATTCTAATGTTATTATCGTTAAATATATTTTCTGTGTCAAAATTTATATTATTAGTTATAATATTCTTTTGAGTTCTTTCTGTGTTCAATATATATATATTGCAGTGCATAATAATGTGTTTTATTGACAATTTTGTTTTACATGTAGGGCATCTTTATGGAAATTATTTATGCACATAGGTTTGCAGGAGTGTTATATAAGTGCAATCTAATTTTAAGCTTTATTCTGAAGGATATCGGCCGGTACGCTACTTCTTGTTTAATTGTTAACTGTCAAGCCTGTCCACCGACTCTGCCACCCATGGAAAAGCATGAACCCTGCTCCAGAGGGATCGAGATCACCTGCGCGAGGTATGAGGCCGATTTAGCCTACATGTCTGCCTGCTCATTGCCATAGATATTGCGGTGACTAGGCACCCACGTCAAGATGATATCTTTGACACATGAATTTAGTTTATTAATGATATTGCCCTGAATTTCATTTGACTGTACAGCCAGAGTTTATAGCTTTAAAAGCTGATAGAGTCTTTAAAAATAACTGCTTTATCATGACTGGATTCTATTATATATGACTTTATTAACAGCACACAAAAAAATAACTGATGTATGGTTTCGTAAACGGTACGTGGGGGAGCAGTCAACAGAACACACATTTGCATCCACACTCATACGTCTTGGAGCCATCAGCGTAATAGTGGACATATGACATGCTATACCGAGAGCGTTGGTGTACCTCACCCTCCGGCCTGAACATTTGACCAGAGTGTCGACTACACTCATTTTACAACCGGAGTTCTCACTGAGGAAGTGTGTTCTGAGGGCCAGGGCCTCTGTTGACAAACTGTTCAGACAGTTGGATTAGGCGACAAACAGAAGCGTTTTTCCTCCTGGCCATCAGATAATCACACTTTTTAGCTAGTATTACTCGACGCAGTACGTGAAGTACATGACAGGGCTCCAAGGCACATTCGCAAGCATTTATTCTGTAACACATCGATCCTGCCCAGAGTTCAATCGATTGCAGAAGCATACGTACAGCTGAGAGCCATAATCTAACTTAGATTAGGGACCTATAGACCATTAATGAAGAACTCCAAATATATACGAGAATATCTAAACTTCTCAAAAATTATCATATACGCTATATGATTATTTCCAATTTAATCTTTTTCAAAATTTAAAACTAGGAATTTAACGTTATTTCGGAAAGGGATTGTCATCTCATTTCAACTGCAAATTCGGGACAATGTTTTTACGGATAACAACCACACATACTTTTAGTTGTAGTAAAATTAAAATTTCGCTGTAACGCCCAACGGTGAACGGTGTAAAGAGAAGCTTGAACCCGTTCAGCCGAGAATTGTGCATTAAGGGAGGAGTGCCATATCGCACAATCGTCAGCCTAAATGAGTATTTGTATTTAAGATTTCTAGGGACGGAAACTGGAGACAGAATATCGTTGATCATATTTTATAGAGCTGGGCTCAGAACGCTGCCTTGCGGCATCCCATTTTCTTGGACAAATATATACAAGACAACAATGTGCTACAATCTTGACAGTAAATGTTCCGTCTTTTGAAATCTTATTGACAAAAATGGGTAAATAACCTCTTAAACCAATAGTATAAAGTTTGCTTAAGATTCCGTTTCGACAATTCATGTCCTAAGGCTTTTTCTAAATAACAATAATCATTAGACTCCTTTTTTTGCAAACTAATTCAAAATACTATATTCTAAATTCATTAAATGATCACTTGTGCTTCTTTTTTTAAGGAATGCACACTGTTGATCATATAATTAATTCTGTGACTCTAAAAAAATAATAGCCTTTACCATTCTTTCCACGACATTACAACTGCTGCGTTCAGGACCCTTTGAGGTCGGGATGACGCGAGCAAAGGGCCATGAGCTTGGAAACGATCGAGACGTCCAGATCTCATAGTATTGTACTTACAGCTTGGTCAGGTTGGCTTGATTAAGATGCTGTATAATCCGGCTGGGCCCCAAGCTGGAATCTTTACAAGATTTCAGGTCAAGAAATAATTCTAACATTGAAAATATTTTGTTGTATGGATGGTCAATATTTTCTCAACTTGACATTCATGCTGCAAGAAACGTAGGTTATACTTTGCCAAGCTACCGGCGAGTGTGTTGGATATGACCACCAGATTATCTATTATACCGGACTGTGTCCAATTGTGGGGGTATTGGGGGTTTGTATTTTCTAGACATTTTCTTTACTGTGGACCAGGCCTGCCTAATGGGGGTGTCTTTGTTGATGGTTGAAACATGATTACGCCAGGAGTCTCTTTTTGCTTGTTTTAGTATTTTTCTTAACTAAACCCTTGCATACTTGTATGCAATAAAGTAAGTATCTTTTTTTTTTCGAAAATTCTATATCTCTTATTGTGCTCAAGCTGTACGTTTTGGCAATCTAGCGTCCACCAGGGAACTCTATGTTTTGTGAAAATTGTAGGAACCTTTGGAAGGGACGCCTCAGCAGCCCTAAGGATTGTGTTAGTTGTATTTTGGACCTTTGTATCAGTGTCATCGTCGGGTATATCTAGGACAGCTCGACTTACGAATGGCATCCAGTCTGCTTTCTCACAGTTACATTTAGGTGGAGATTGATTTGCATATATGTCGCATGTGTAAGAAATGCAGGTTGGGAAGTGATCACTTCCTAAGGAGTCTTCACAAGTACCCCAGGTGATGTCTTTGAGTATATCTAGAGATGACAAAGATAGGTTCGATGGCTGAGATGTTACTTGTCCTATCGCCTACCCGAGTTCGACTAGCATCGCTCAGAAGAGTGAAGTCAAAATTGATAAAATTAATATTTGTTTCCCCCTCTAGAGTCTACAACCGTCTACTTCTCCACTAATAATGATGAGCGTTAAAATTCATTATCGATTTACTTTGGGGATATTTATCCGAAAGAAAGTTTATCTCATTATCTTCTAATGCACTGGAACCGGGACAGTATATTGAAAAAATGGCCAGGAACGTGTCATTAAATTTTACTCTTCATGCGACGGCTTTTAATGTATAATTCAAATCATTCCTTTATGGGATAAACTTTGGTTTACAAAAATTGCTACTCCATTTATTTCAACCCTCTACTGTATAAGTCATAGCTATCTAGAACAGTACAGTCGAATACTAAGCTATTTAGTTTTGGTTTCTTGTGCACATGTAACAGATAACATATATACTGCAGGTAACATAGACAGTTGTGCTTGCTAATTTCTAAGGCCTCTACAAATCCAATGAATGATTCTGAAAGCGTTGGTTTAAGAGTTATTTAGCCGGCCATCTTTACGAGGCCTTTTATCGGACTTGGGCGAGTACCCAAGGGAATGTGGTTCGTTCATTGACATACATTGAATCTAAAGACTCCGCCAAAGAGAACTTACTAACTTTACTCCTCCTCACCGGAGCTATGACGTGCGACGTCGTTTCTTTGTCTAGTTAAATTAATCCTGTCCTCTTTCACTTTTTTGGGCTATTCAGCGGATGCGGACTTGAAATAGGCTTTCAGTTTGTGTGGGTTTGAGGTTCGTATTTCTAAGGATCTCACAGTCTGGGTGGCAATTGTGCACATAACTGGCTTGCATCTCGCCGCTGAAGCGTTGGATTCATTGGCCTTTAGAGTCTCATGAGCCTCCTTAACCATCTTCCTCACTTCACCGTATGAGATGTTAAGAAGTGCTTTAACAGAACAGATCCCCTTCTCAAACTTAAACCAGGGACATTCCCGGTCCGAACTTGGATGATTGCCCTTATAGTTTATGCACGAAGCCCGATCTGCCGTACAACTGTCAGTAGTGTGATCCTCGCTGGAACATTTTCCACATACTGCCGAAAAAGTACAGGATCTTTCAGGGTGGTCATATTGCTGACACTTGGAACAGCGCAACGGTTTTGGGACGTAGGGTCGAACCTGACATCTCATATATCCTATATCTCCTATAGCAATAGCATCTGCCAACTTAGATTTTCTGAAAGTTAAATTAATCGAAGGGGTTCATCGTCGTTCGCCATTAAAGAATTTTGTGATGTATCTGGCGGCGATGACACGCTGGTTCAATAATTCCTTTATAATGTCGTCCTCTTCCATATCCATGACATCAGGACAGAGGACAACTTCTCTACATGAATTCATGGATAATAGAATAGAGGTTTTAAGATCATAAGTGTGGAATTTCCTCATCTTAAGGAGGCTCCCCACCTGATTCATCAATCTAACTTTGACAAGATCACTACTTGCCAGTTTCCTCACCGTTTCCACTGGAAGGGATTGAGGGAGGCCAAAGTCGTTAATCCAGTCGCATGTACCTAAAAAATTGCACTTTCCCAGATTTAATACGTATGTTTCGGTCACCACAACTACCTCTTTCTTGGGCCGTGGATGGCGTACGTATATCCATCCTACTAGGGCTTCGCCCATAATCTGGGGTGGCAAACCACCATAAACAACGTGGTTGGAAAAAAGAATGGTTTTCTTATCAAAAAGATGAGCCAAACAAACCACCCAGTAAAGTGTAAAAGTAGGGACGGACGCAGAAAGCCGGGTTAAGGTCTCCCGGGGTCACCTCTCAGTGAGAGCAACAATCCAGTCTAATCTGTTACATGGATATATCATTTTTACCAATAACTTCCACAACCTTAAAAAACAAATACAGAAGGTAGTAGGCTGTTGACAACAGCCGCCCAGGGTGGTACTACCGTCCTGACTGAGGAGCGTTAAAGTGGTGCCCAGAACCATCCTACA
>JAYMFT010317392.1:0-7500 GCA_038088735.1 Panulirus argus | reverse complement strand
GAGAGAGAGAGAGAGAGAGACAGACAGACAGACAGACAGACAGACAGACAGACGGACAGACATACAGAAGACAGACAGAGTTCCTGTCTACCAACCCAGTTCCTATGACGAGAGTTTTGCCCTACGATGGAGGGGCTGTTAACGCGGAGCGCTGACTGCGTAAGAGAAAGGAACGGGAGGAAGAGACGGACAGACAGACGGACAGGCAGGCGAGGAGAAGGGAAAAAAGAAACAGGAGGGGGAACTCGAGAGGAAAATAATCTGACGCTAATGAGACACGGGAAAACAGTAGGTGTGAGGGCCAGAGACACAAGACCTCACTTCCCTCCCACACACAAACCCACAAGTTCTTAACCACAAACACACAATAGCACAACACAGACATGTTAACAAAATACCTTTCACCCCCCAAAAAAGTTACCACATATGACTGACGTCTAAATGATTCCCCAGCAGCACAATAATACCTTCAAATAAAAATCACCACACCACATTTGCCACGAGCCATGCATGGTATCCCGCCCACTGCCGGCGCTCCCAGGAACCTCATCAAAGCAAATACAGACCTGGCGAACATTTTAACCAGCGCCCGCTATTCACCGCCGACAATTAATCTTTCCGGAATTAAACAGCGAGTCGACCTGAAGCCGCCGAGAGACACTATGGCGTTCCTTTTATGAATTCTCTGGAGTGTTGGGAAGATGTGTTTCCCGCCTAACATCAAGGGATTCTGTGTGGACAAACATCTCAAGCTGTTTCTCTCTCCAGCCAGGCATCTGGCGGGCGACCTCTTTCACTGGCGAGTGATGTCGTGGGCGATCTGTTTCTCAAATACTGTTTTTACGGGCGACTTCTTTTCCTGAAAGATTTTCCGGCAAGTGATCTCACCGTAAGAAATGTTATGTTGTGGGCGATCTTTGTTTGTGACGAACGAGATTTTAGTAATATTCATTTGTACGATCTCTTCTGAACGAGCCTTGACTTGCGAGCGATCTTTTTCGTGTGCGACCGTTTGGTGTTTCCATCTCTCTCAACGACCAATCTTGTGGGCGATCTTTTTATGCAGGGAATGTTGTGGATGATTTATCTTTGGGTGGAGGAAGACCAACAGTCCCTCTCCTCTCTGATAGGAGCAGCACTTTACACCCTGTCGCGCTGAAGGAGTGGAGAAAAGTATCGTACGCAACGGGCCTACGGGTACGACAAATTGACTCTCAGAGTACGATAATCTAAACCATTCCGTATGGCACGACAATAAACATACCTTAGAGCACGATAGCTCAGCCCTAGAGTACGTAAACATATCCTCTGGAAAACGACAGCTCACTCCTGGGGTACAACAACTTAACCCCGTGGGTACGAGAGCTTAAGTAAAGCTATGTGATATCCCAATGAGGAGCTGTGCTGCGTCAGTCAGTCAATCCTCCGGGAGCGCCCGGACGGCCAGGGACCAAATCCTGAGGCAGGCCTGCGCCTTCTCCTCCTCCAGAACCAACCCAAGCCTCACCTTGACTCAGAAACAACTGAGGAGAGGCGCCTCGCCCTCCCCCCTTCCTCGCCCTTCCGGCAGGGGAGTATATATTGTACGCTACACAATGAGACGTAAAGGGACCGGCTAGGAGGGGGGAGGGGGAACGACACCCCCTCCCTAGCTAGCTAGGATTGAGAAGGGGGGGCCCTTCGTAAGACAAAGACCAATGTCTGGCAGACACCTGGCGAGTCTCACAACCAGACATACAAAGACTGCTCTCTCTTCACCCTACAACCACTCCCTCCCTACCACTACCCTCCCTTCACCCTATAACACCCCCTCCATACCACTGCTATCTAGCAGCACGACCCAAAAGCGCCATCCAACCACACCACACCACTACTGTCAAGAGACAACTGATAACAGTGTCATGTCGCCACTCAACCCGTTCGTTCCTTTACACTGCATTAATAGGTCCACTCGTCTCATCTCCCTTGTGGCGCAGACCCCAAGCTCCTAGTTCCCTCCGATACCAGGTCTGGCAGCATCCTTCAGGTATCTCTTCTTCAGGGAAGTTTTAGAGTCTGTCGACCATTTATAACCCTGGAATCTAACAGGTTCTGGTCGACCTCCTCTCCCATTCCTTTAGCTGAAGTTAACTGACAAGTCCTGGTCTACCCAATACACCCCTGCTGGAATGTTGAATGTCCTGACCTCTGACCTCACCCCCAAAGGTCAAGAGGTCCTCATCACCCCCTATACCTGACCTCACTATTCCCAGGGATGACAATCAGGTCCTGGTACGATCAAACGCCCTAAAATCTTTCCCTGAAACCCTCATCCCTGGAACTGAAGAGGTCTTGACATCCCCGAGGCTAAAACTCAACAGGTCCTGACCCCCACACCAGGCCATCAGGTCCTGACCTCCAACCAGAAGGTCATCATCGGGTCATCACCCAATCTGGATGTCATCAGGTCCTGACCTATTACTACCCACAAGATGACCCGCCCAGGTCCACTGTACCCCCCACCCCTCCTTCCCAGTCCACTGTTTGTCACTGGCCGTATCACAGGAGGGAGGCCTTCCTTTCTCCTTTACATATCCTAAAAGGAAACCCTCTTTGACTCCGTAAGGAACAGGTCAAAGTTCACGCCCTTGACACCCAAGGGTCGTATAGTCGTGTACAAGGGTCGTATTGCCGTACTCATGGGGCAAATGCAACACAGCTGTAACCAACATGGAAATAATGTAACGTTTCATGTTATTACTGTCAAATAACTTTCAGTATTACATTCTGATCGTCTCAACTGTTCCTGTCGAAGTTTTGCAGCGCCTCCCAACGTTAGCTGTATCGTTACCACACCGAGAGCCACCTGTAGCAGCCTCGTAACAAGAGCAGACGACGTTAACACACACACACACACACACACACACAGACACACACACAAAATACACAAAATACTAAGAAAGGCAACTCTACTGGAAGAGCCATTGTGAGGCTGGTGACGCGGGCGGCGCGGCGTGTAATCGACTTGGCTGCCGACAGATGGCAATCCTCAGCATCATCCTTTTATAAGGCGTCTCTATAGACAATACTGGCTGCCATATGTCCGTAAAAATTGCCTGTTTTCTTTATCACAACCATAGTTGTGATAACAGGACCTTCTTTGGCTCACGTTCCTAGAGCTGAGAGGAGAAAACTCGAATTGTTTACCGCGTATTCTTCAGTGGTGTAGTTAAGACGCCTACCGACAGAGGGCAGGCATTGTCTCCTAGCAAAGGTAAACAAATCCAATACTGTGAAAGACCAGGAGTCACTGTGGGTGAACAGTGGGTGGGTGGGAGTGGGTGTGGGGTATGGGAGGCTTTGTGGGGTGTGGGGGAGATGGAGATGCACAGTTGAGACGGCAAAAGAGCAGCTGAGAGACGGGAGGGCCACACGGGCGAGGGAGGCCTGGGCAGGAGCAGGTATTCTGATATCGCCTCCACCCACACCCACCCCGTTCTCTCTCTCTCTCTCTCTCTCCTCCCCCCACTCTCTCTCTCTTTCCCTCTCTCTCGCCAGTTTACACTACCACTGCGATCAATAAACATCATTACGACTGCCTGGAATAGCGTTACGATGTATAATGGGAGTATCTGCCCCCCCACCCCCACCCGTCTGCCCAGGGCCCCTCCCCCCCAAGCAACACAATCCCCCACCCCCCTTCCCGAACCCCAGGCCCACCCACAGCCTGCCACTTCCAGTCCTCCATAATACTCCAATAAATACGGGACTCTTCCACCTGTTGATGTCGTGGAGGGCGTCTGGAGTGATCCTCTGGAGACGTACGAGTGGGCGGGGGGGGGGGAAGGGACGTAGTGGAGGTGGAGGGGAGGTGTGGACGAGGAGGGGGAAGACTTAGGCTGAGGAGATTTACAATGGTGTCGAGGCAGAGAGAGACTTACATAATAGTGGTGATTCAAAGCCTTACACTGGAGATGAAGAAGAGACTTATAACGGCGGTGGGGAAGAGAGACTTATAAAATGGGAGCAAAAGGAAGAGATTTATACAATGGTGGTGAAGGAAGCCTTATAGTGTGTGGTGAAGAAGAGACTTTTATAATCGTGAGCAAGAGACTTATGATGACACTGAGGGCATGATAGCGACCCCCTGGACTCTGCTTCCAATACGAGGCCTTCCAGGCCTGAAAGCACCAAGTACAATACCTGCACTTTTTAGGTGGGAATCAATTTTACACAACTGTGGAGGGGGGAGGTCACTTGACCTGACCACGTAGGCAGGTGGGGTCGCCCACTGCTCCCCTCCCCACGGGGTCGCCCACTGCCTTCCCCCGGGGTAACAAAACCAGACCCCAAATCCCAATGTCTTCACTACTCACCACGGCAGTCCAGGTCGGGAGCAGGCCATCAGCACCATCAGTCACACGTACCTGGAAGTGGAATTATCCTCTGAAAATATTTACTTGGTTTATGAATAATAATCTCAATGAAGTAGTTTATATAATCTTAATGCAGTAATCTATAATCTTAATATTCTATATCGTATACTTAGCGTCCTCACCTATAGGCCATATATATATATATATATATATATATATATATATATATATGAAAGGTGCTGGTGGCCGCATCAATTGGGTCGGTTCTGTTGAATTACTGATCAAAAAGCGTTTCTCGTCCGTCAAGTGATGATGGACCTGGCTCTTAGGGACGACAGATTGTAGGAGTCGAGAGAAACGGGAAAAGGTAAAGAGTTTCTCAGTGCGTCTGGGGACAAAACACACAGACAGACAGACACACACACACACACACACACACACACACACACGTGTCTACAGGAAAGGAGACCAGGAGGAGGCGATGAACAACAGACCAGTCTCCCTGACTATTGTGGTCTGGAGGTGCTAGAAAAGGTAACCAGAAAGTAAACAGACCAACTTCCTGTAGAGGAGACACTCCCTAATTGAGAGAACTTGCTTTCAAGGGAATGCGGAGTCCCGTGCAACGAACCCTATCGATTTCCACGGGAAAGGGAGCTCTGCTGTAGAATGTATAGAAGGTCGGGTGGATTGTCTGAATCTGTATAGCCTAAAAGCATGTGACGCTCTGCCACATAGAAGGCTCGTATAGAGAGAGAGAAAAAAAAGACAATGTTTGATCTCCAGGCAAGAATTAATGGGAGATTACTTCGATAGGTAGATTATCTTTGTGGAAGCCAAGGCAAAAAGGACGCAGGTCAGGGGAATCTTCTCGAAATGTGTATTGACGTCACAAGTGGCGTGCCCCAGGGATCAGTTCTTTGACCGTTGCTCTCCTCGATCCGTGAATGGCTCGTTCGTAAGACTAGACTAACCCAACGTGTAAATGTTTGCTGATGATGCTAAGGTAATGAGGCGAGTAAAAGGCGAGGATTGCATCATCTTGCAAGACAAATTCAATGCTGGTCTGATACATGGTACATGATTTTATATATATATATATATATATATATATATATATATACTCAATGTTTCTCTCCTTCTAAGTCGTCTTGGAGCAGCCGTGTTCCAGTTTCCTTTCCAGTCCAGCACCAGACGTCTGCTGCAGCAGAGAGCCAACCAGACCACCACCCTCCTCCCCACCTCAGCCAACCAGAAGATATTTCCGTATCAACCGTTAGATCATTCCTCTCTCTCTCCCGACTCCCTTATCGCAACTTTTCCCTGCGATAGCGGCAGCAGGTCCACGACACGGTCTACGTTCCTCCTGCGCTGGGGGACGACTCACGACGACGACGACTCGCCCTGCACGCACTGCAGTACGACCATGACCGTCTGGGAGGAGAGGGTCGTGCATTGTCGTCCCGATCACGGGTATCGGAAGGTAAAAACAGTGGCGTCACGACTACGTCATATCTACGTCATCAACTGTCCCGTCGCTACCAACACACACACACACACACACACACACACACACACACACGTGGTGGCTGATGAAATTCAACTTGATCAAAGTAAGGCAACGAGGACGGGACAAAGCGGAAGAAGGCCTCGCAACGATTATCATCCTGCAGGAAACAAGTCTCAGGATCCTGTGTGTGCGTTGGAAGGACGCCATGACTCCCTGAGTCGTTATCTGAGAGGAGAAAGTCGTCAATAGGTCTTGACAACAGTATACAGACTGGCTCTGGGTCATTAAAACTAATGTATTTAAGTCGTTCCTTAACGAAGATGTGGGAGAAATACATACGTTTATTCGCTGGAAAGAAGCACTTGATCAACCCCGGCTGTACTGTGACATCAACTCACATCCGAGAGCATCAACTGGGTTAAGCCATCATCAAGTGTAGACTTCGACATCAATCAACTCCCCATCCACATCATAAGCCCAACATCAACTGAATATTCCTATCTCATGCGATCAGTCATTCAACTCATCATTACGTCATCAATTTTGATAAACGTATCATCAACCGTATTTTGAACTATCAATCGTCTTATCAACTCGTGACCAAGACATACATAAATCAAGTCGTCACGTGCCACCCCCCAGTGGATTAACCCATGTTCATTACACAATAACTCATCCTTTCATCAACGAGCCATTAATCAACTGTGGACTGGGACCGTCATCATCAACCCACCATCAACCTGAGATGAACCCAGCAACATCACCATCAACGGTTAACCAAGGCTGCGCCAATCAATCCCTACCATCAATCGTAGACTGACCGATGCGTCTTGGGCCGAACCAGAGACGATGGTATGACGTGCGCATGCTTCAGGCAATGAGCGAGAGACGTCCGGTAGTGAACCGTAAAGAACGAAAAAACTGAAGAAGAAAAAAAAAAGACGTATGGGGAGGGGAAGAAGTCACACAGGGAAACAGAATCCATAACAGTAACAGTAGGGAACAACAGACGCCGGTCAAAACAGTTGAAAAATAATACCACAGGTCTACGAGAAGTGCACCTCCCTACGGTCCATGACACAAATTAAACAGACGGGCAAAATCTTAAGCTGAGAGAATGAAAAGCTTGAATAATGCAAATATCATACAAGCCACACCGAGAAGAAAAAATAATTATGTCATTTAACATACATTTTGCTCAACGTGGTGCAACAGCGAGTCAATATTGAGGCGCCAGCCTGTCTTGACACTAGAGCATTGTCATGTTACCAAACTCTCAAACCACAACAAAATTCTCTCTGCAATCAAATTCCTTGACTCTACAGAACAATAATGGCTCAGCCGCTCGTAAACGTAACGCAATTAACAATCCAAATATATTCCAAATAAAAACAATTATCAAAGTGGAATGACAGAGCCAATATAGGTTTCGTTTTCTTATACAGTTTTGGTGCTGAAGTAACATATACCGCAAAAGGAACCGGACACACGCAAATAATTGAGTCTCAAATTCTCATTTATTTTGTCAGTGTAAATGTCACCCAGCTATGCGTACGTTTAACACCAATATATATATATATATATATATATATATATATATATATATATATATATATATATATATATATATATATA
>JAYMFT010317381.1:0-10044 GCA_038088735.1 Panulirus argus | reverse complement strand
AGTGTTGCTGAGGCCAGGGAAGTGAGACTAGAGGAAGGTCAGTGTTGCTGAGGCCAGGGAAGTGAGACTAGAGGAAGTTCAGTGTAGCTGAGGCCAGGGAGGTGAGAATACTGAGGAAGGTCAGTGTTGCTGAGGCCAGGGAGGTGAGACTACTGAGGAAGGTCAGTGCTGGTACCGAGTTCACTTCAGTGAGACTTCTGTGAGCATGAAGGGACGACGACCCGAGGGTCTGAAGGGTCCTCCTCGCTTCATCATGAGCCACGCTGGCTGACAAGGTCCACACTCAGCCGAGCGCTCACGACCCACACCACAATAACAAAATGTCAAGTCAAACTTCCACGAAAACTAGAAAGCAAATCCACAGTTCAGGGCCTATCCTGTTAACGTCAGGGTCTGATACTTCTCGCCCGCCACACCACCACCACCAGCACCACCACATGGTCTGAAGCACAGGCTAGGAGAACCACTTGGTCTGAATCAAAGGCTGGGGGAACCACTTGGTCTGAAGCATAGTCTGGGGGAACCACTTGGTATGAAGCACAGTCTGGAGAACCACTTGGTATGAAGCACAGTCTGGGGGAACCACTTGGTCTGAATCAAAGGATGGGGGAACCACTTGGTCTGAAGCATAGTCTGGGGGAACCACTTGGTATGATGCACAGTCTGGAGCACCACTTGGTATGAAGCACAGTCTGGGGGAACCACTTAGTATGAAGCACAGTCTGGGTGAACCACTTGGTATGAAGCACAGTCTGGGGGAACCACTTGGAATGAAGCACAGGCTGGGGAACCACTTGGTATGAAGAGCAGGCTGGGGGAACCCCTTGGTATGAAGCACAGTCTGGGGGAACCACTTGGTATGAAGCACAGGCTGGGGGAACCACTTAATATGAAGCACAGGCTGGGGGAACCACTTGGTCTGAAGTACAGTCTGGGGGAACCACTTGGTATGAAGCACAGGCTGGGGAACCGCTTGGTATGAAGCACAGGCTGGGGGAACCACTTGGTATGAAGCACAGGCTGGGGAACCACTTGGTATGAAGTACAGTCTGGGGGAACCACTTGGTATGAAGCACAGTCTGGGGGAACCACTTGGTCTGAAGCACAGTCTGGGAGAACCACTTGGTCTGAAGCAAAGTCTGGGGGAACCACTTGGTATGAAGCACAGGCTGGGGAACCACTTGGTATGAAGCACAGGCTGGGAGAACCACTTGGTATGAAGCACAGTCTGGGGGGAACCACTTGGCCTGAAGTACAGTCTGGGGGAACCATTTGGTATGAAGCAAAGGCTGGGAGAACCACTTGGTCTGAAGCACAGTCTGGGAGAATCACTTGGTCTGAAGCACAGTCTGGGGAACCACTTGGTATGAAGCACAGGCTGGGGGAACCACTTGGTATGAAGCACAGGCTGGGGGAACCACTTGGTCTGAAGCACAGTCTGGGAAAACCACTTGGTCTGAAGCACAGTCTGGGGAACCACTTGGTATGAAGCACAGTCTGGGGGAACTACTTGGTATGAATCACAGGCTGGGGAACAATTTGGTATGAAGCACAGGCTGGGGGACCCATTTGGTATGAAGCACAGGCTGGGGAACCACTTGGTCTGAAGTACAGTCTGGGGGAACCACTTGGTATGAAGCACAGGCTGGGGGAACCACTTGGTCTGAAGCACGGTCTGGGAGAATCACTTGGTCTGAAGCACAGGCTGGGGGAACCACTTGGTATGAAGCACAGGCTGGGGGAACCACTTGGTATGAAGCACAGGCTGGGGAACCACTTGGTCTGAAGCAGAGTCTGGGAGAACAACTTGGTCTGAAGCACAGTCTGGGGAACCACTTGGTATGAATCACAGTCTGGGGGAACCACTTGGTATGAAACACAGGCTGGGAGAACCACTTGGTCTGAAGCATAGTCTGGGGAACCACTTGGTATGAAGCACAGTCTGGGGGAACCACTTGGTATGAAGCACAGTCTGGGGAACCACTTGATATGAAGCACAGTCTGGGGGAACCACTTGGTATGATGCACAGGCTGGGAACCACTTGGTACGAAGAATAGGCTGGGGGAACCACTTGGTATGAAGTACAGTCTGGGGGAACCACTTGGTATGAAGCACAGGCTAGGAGAACCACTTAGTATGAAGCACAGGCTTGTGGAACCACTTGGTATGAAGTACAGTCTGGGGGAACCACTTGGTATGAAGCACAGGCTGGGGGAACCACTTGGTATGAAGCACAGTCTGGGGAACTACTTGGTACGAAGCACAGTCTGGGGGAACCACTTGGTATGAATCACAGGCTAGGGGAACCACTTGGTATGAAGCACAGGCTGGGAGAACCACTTGGTCTGAAGTACAGGCTGGGGAACCACTTGATCTGAAGCACAGTCTGAGGGAACCACTTGGTATGAAGCACAGTCTGGAGGAACCACTTGGTATGAAGCACAGTCTGGGGGAACCACTTGGTATGAAGCATAGTCTGGGGGAACCACTTGGTCTGAAGCACAGGCTGGGGGAACCACTTGGTATGAAGCACAGGCTAGGAAAACCACTTGGTCTGAAGTACAGTCTGGGGGAACCACTTGGTATGAAGCAGAGTCTGGGGAAACCACTTGGTATGAAGCACAGTCTGGGGGAACCACTTGGTCTGAAGCACAGGCTGGGGAAACCACTTAGTATGAAGCACAGGCTGGGGGAACCACTAGGTCTGAAGCACAGGCTGGGAAACCACTTGGTCTGAAGCACAGGCTGGGGGAACCACTTGGTATGAAGTATAGGCTGGGGGAACCACTTGGTCTGAAGCAAAGGCTGGGGGAACCACTTGGTCTGAAGCACAGGCTGGGGGAACCACTTGGTCTGAAGCACAGGCTGGGGAAACCACTTGGTCTGAAGCACAGGCTGGGAGAACCACTTGGTATGAAGCAGAGGCTGGGGGAAGCACTTGGTATGAAGCAGAGGCTGGGGGAACCACTTGGTCTGAAGCACAGGCTGGGTGAACCACTTGGTCTGAAGCAGAGGCTGGGGGAACCACTTGGTCTGAAGCACAGTCTGGAGGAACCACTTGGTCTGAAGCACAGTCTGCGTGTGTCCAAGCCCTTCCTAAGGCGCGACTGGCTGCCTCTTCCCATAGCTTCTATGAAGAGACGAGCCACACGAGCAGTGGTCGTTATGGCACTTACTTCCGTCCACGTACAGCGAGGCTGTGCATACTTGTTCCTTGTTTCATTTTTGTCTCATCCTATAACCTTTCTGCTCCATAAGTCAGGTCTGTATGCACCTTAAGATCCAAAGCTCATTCATTTCTTGGGGAAAAAAAAAAGAAAATTTACCTTTTCAGCTGACATGGCTTGGACTGGGGCATACCTCTACCCCTGCCATGTGTTTCTATATCATAAAAATAAGAATGTCGCATGAAACACTTAAATGTCGTTTACAGTGAAGCACTCTCGCTGGCAGTGAAATACAAATGGCCCCCGGCAATGATGTTTAGAAAACATCGGAAACATCTGCATTACAAGACCACAGGTGCAATTTTCTTCAGATGTCAAAGAGCCAGGCTAACATCCGGGTTAAAACTTTTTAACAAGGAGCCTAACTCGTGCAAAAAAAAAAGAAAAAGAATTCGTAAACAGAGCAATGGGTGTTTTATGCCCACCAACGTTCGGACGGCTGTGGAACGAGAGAGGCAAGATTTCGTTTGTAAGACTTCTTAAGTTACGACAAAAAAAGTCATGCTGTTGCGACTCCGACGACGGAATACGACGCACAAAGAGAAAACCCTCACCCCCCCCCTCCCCCGCCCCCCACGTGTTGTGGCCGAGCTACGCACGTCACACACGCACACACAAGAAGAAGTTGAGGAGCCGGTCGAGTGCGCCACAGGTGATATCCCGTGCCATCTGGCCAATAAGAGACGATCCGAAGTCAAGGATCGAGGGAATGACTGGAGGCAATCAAGGGTGATCTTTCCCCCACCTTCCCCCCCCCCCCATCGCCATCTTAGGAAAACCCGAGGCAAGAAGCCGCTGCAGCCGTGGGCACGGAATGTGACATCACCGTGACTTCGGCATCGCAACCGAGACGCCAAGAGACTCCCGTCAACCTGCACTGAGCACATCATGGACCAGGGAGCGGAGAGGCGGGCGACACCTTGGGCCAGTGTGTCAAGTGACACAACAAACACCGGCCGGGTTCCCCGACAAGAGGAGAATAACGCCTTATAATGGAGGGCGGAGCCGGAAAAGCCATAAAACTTACTCGACGAAGCGGAATTGTGAAAGAAAAGTTAAAAAAGTGTAGGAGGAGGAGGAAGAAGTGTGTGTGTGTGTGTGTGTGTGTGTGTGTGTGTGTGACGGCGGGGAAACCCGTGCACACACACACCCAGCAGGTGATACGTGCACATGGGGACAGACCCAGTCACACTCCACCCACCTCCACCACACTCCACTACACTCCACCACACACTGCATCCCACTCCGATACTAACATACCGGACACCATTCATACACATATACCAGTGGCACCAGGGCATGACTAACTACGCAGAACACACACACACACACACACACACACACCCAGGCACGGGGCATTCCCAATGGCTGTCAAGTTGGATACGACACCTGGCGAGAATTCTACGACACTCTGCACGTATATCTGGATATTCCTTTTCCTTCTTTTTACGATCAAAATCATCATTTTTTTTTCTCAATAGCGCCCCCCTTCAGGGCTCCGCCGATTTTCCTTCCCGTGCTGAGTGCCAACCAAAAAAATACAACGTTGATCAAACAACAACAACAACAATAAAAACCCTTTCAAAAACCTTGCTAAGTGGCCTGAGTACTTTAACTCCTTCAACGTTAGCATCAACGAGGCTTCCCAGACGGAAAGCCATGACACGGTAGAAGTCTTTAGGATCCTCCTTCCTGGTGATCGGTGCACGTGGACGTCCGTGGCCTTTGGAAACGGACGAGGGACACACCCACCCGAGGACTGTGACCCCAGCCAGCCCCAATTATGAGGAACCTTTGGTGTGGACGACGATGACCCACCCTTGCTCAGCCCTGTCCTGAAGGCACAGCCTGAAACACACCTGTGAACTGATTCGACACGTGTGGTGGTGTACAGTCCTGGGTCAGCGCCGCCTAACAACACACAATGTCAACTTAGTAAACAAGACTTGGAGCGATAGATGTATCTGAAGTTCCTCAAAGATGCCGCTAAAAAGGTTTAGACTGAGTTGCATCGTAATGGGACAAGTACTGAACCTTATTCAAGGTATCCTAACATCATCTAGAGTCGGATAATGTTCCATAATATTCATCAGCGTATAAGCCGTTTGAGCGAACCACCACAATGCCACGCCTCACCTGGCCAACCAGGTGTTCCAAACTAATCAGAAGGATCAGTGCCATTTTCTTTTTTTCATCAGTATGGGAAAGGATACGGGGAACAGACTCATGTCAACGCCTCTACGTAAGGAGTAAGCATGATTACACACACACACACACACACACATTCCACCTACGACATAGGTAAGCACATTCCACATATGGCAATGGCAGGTCCACTCCACACATGGTCCAGGCTGGTAGACTCCACGCATGGTACATGCAGGTACACTCCACGCATGGTACATGCAGGTACAGTCCACACATGGTACAGGCAGGTACACTCCATACATGGTACAGGCAGGTCCACTCCACACGTGGTACAGGCAGGTACACTCCACACATGGTACAGGCAGGTACACTCCACGCATGGTACATGCAGGTACACTCCATAATGGTACAGGCAGGTACACTCCACACATGGTACAGGCAGGTACACTCCACACATGGTACAGGAAGGTCTACTCCATACATGATACAAGCAGGTACACTCCACACATGGTCCCGGCAGGTACACTCCACACATTGTCCCGGCAGGTACACTCCACATATGGTACAGGCAGGTACACTCCACACATGGTCCCGGCAGGTACACTCCACATATGGTACAGGCAGGTACACTCCACACATAACACGTGTGGGAAGGTGGGATGCGTACCCTCCTCCCACCAGACCAACCTAAGCCAGCCATGCGCTCCCCATGTATGACGACACTTTTCCAGTATCACGCAAAGGTCAGCAAGGAGGACATGTCTTATTAATATAAGAGTTCTGGAAAGAAGTCATAAGATAAATGAAGTCAGGAGAAAGATCATGAAATAAAAGAAGTCACGAGAGAGAGAGAGGCAATGATACAGATGAACGCCAGGAGAGAGATCATGAGACAAAGGAAGCCAAGAGAGAGGCCATGAAATAAAATGAAATGAAGAGAGGTCATGAGATGAATGAAGTCAGGAGAGGTCACGAAATAAACGAAGTCAGGTGAGAGATATGAGATAAATGAAATCACGAGAGGTCATGAGATGAATGAAGTCGGGGGAGGTCATTAGATAAATGAAGTCAGGAGAGGTCATGATATGAATGAGGTCATGAGATAAATTAGGCTGTTCCTTGTCAACGCCCACGACCCAACGCGATATTCCTACTAATTTAACCCGGTATGGGCGAGGGGCAAAAACCGCTGGGCCGTACGTAGTTCATCGTACTTGAAAGATTAAAGGTGTTACCAGGATGCCACCAGACCACTGCATATAGCAAGTGGAGGCTTGTGCCACTGGCAGGTGGGTGGGAGGGTGGTGGAAGACGGTGCCACACTTGCACCACTTGGTGTGTGTGGGCAGTGGCGGTGGTGGAGTCACACTTGCACCACTTGGTGTGTGTGGGCAGCGGCGGTGGTAGTGGGTGGTGGTAGAAGACTGGCTGTGACGCTCACGACTGTAACAGCATCCCCTCATCCCCCCCCCCCCAGGCCCATAGTGTCACTCTGCGTTACACTAACAAGCATAAGTCACGCAGCTCTGGCTGGAGGTCCTCTCCCCCCCCCCCACCTTACTTTCCTGCTGGCAAAGACAAAGGTCCTGCAGGGCCGGCCCGGGCCGGGCCTTGAGCAGTGTGCTAGACGGGCGATCGGGAGGGCCATCATCGGTGGGTGTGGGAGGGAGTGTGAGGCAGGTGCCGGGGGTGGAGGCGTGGGAGGGAGGACAAGCCAGCGGTGGCAGCGCCGCTCAAACGTGAACCTTGAAAGACATGACGGCTGGCGGACCTCCCTCGTGCACCGTCTGCCCTTGTGCGCCGGAACTTACCTCACCCCCGCACTCCACACACACACCCACTCCCTTCCTCACCCCCCCTCGCACTCCACAGCTTTCCTCACCCCCGCACATCTCATGCGACTCGGTTTGGAGACAGGCAGGGAAGACCTGACCCCAATTTAAAAGGCATTTCTTTTTTTTCTCTCCCTCTCTCACTCTCCTCTTCCGAGAACGATTATCCTTCCCGGGTCCTATAACCCTTTGGGGTATTACCCTCCAGGCCCAGATGACGCACCGTAATATGTCAAAGGCACATTAATAAAACGCAGGAATAAAAAGGAGGAGCGAAAAATCTACGTACCACCGCCTCACCCAGCCAAAGACCATCCATTCCAACCACCGAGTCCTCCGCCCCCAACATGAGACCATCCCATCGTTCAACACATATACCAACCAACATCATTACACGGCGTCGTCTGCGCCGGCCAGTGATCACCCACATCCAGTGTTCGCTCCAAGCAGACTGTGGGTCTTCTTAACCTTTAATCCCGTCCATTATAGATTTCCAAACGCCTTATCCCTCACGTGCGGCGGGAAAGCAAGTTTACCACGATAAATGCCTTCCACGCAGCGCGCGCGCGCGTCCTGGGTGGCATCCTGGTGTAGCCGTGCCAGAGGCCTCCTACACACACACCCCTGAACTTTTGTATCGTAACTCCCGCAATATAAAAAACAACAACATTTTTTTTCCTTCAACTCTTGTGTTCGGTTAACCGGTTCGCGATGCCAGACACAGGAAGCATCAGCCGTAATCAAATAAAATACTTTTCTTTTTTCTATCTAGTGTACTCCTTCCCAGGTCCTCTCCAGTGGATCCAAACCCCACATAGGACAAAGAGTTGGGCACGACTCGTGTATACCAGGGCATCTCATCATGAGGTCGTCAAAGGTGTCCCTTTTAACTTGGGGGGAGGGGAGGAGGCGTAGAGGCGCGCGTCGCGCTCAGGACGCACGCGAGGAGAGAGGGAGAACCTAAGGGGCCTCCTGCCTTGGCTGGCTGGTCGGTCGGCAGGGTCACTCACAGGCCCGGCCATGCGGGCGACATTCTACCCTCCACCTGATGGCGACACCTGTAAGGCATAAACACCTTCGTCGGGAGGAACCAGCGCGTGTGCCAGACAATGGCCACAACAATACGCTCGGTCTGCCCGCCTGCCGCAGGTGGGGGGGTTCCGTGACCCTGGGCTTTCCCCGTCAGGTGCGACCAGAGCCCGCCCGCCGCCCCCCCCTCCCTTCGACCCTCACCCCTCCTTCCCCACCTGCCAACCATCCCTCCTCCCCCTCCCTCCCCCACCATCCATCCTTCATTAACCCCGGGCTGCAACCCACCCACCCACCCACCCACCGCCTTGGTCATCCCAAACACCAAGAGAGTCGGTCGGTCGGTCCACCGCCAGCCGAACTCAGGCCATCCCTCGCACACCACACGGTTTCACAAGTCACCCGGCAATCACGACACGGAATGAGAAATGACACACAGGTTCAGCATGCAGGGAGCAAGGACGCCCCCCCCCCTCTACCCCTTCCCCCCTCCCTCCCAAAGCGAGGGGTCCTGACCTGGGAGATTCGAACCGGCATCGACAGTCTGCACGGCTCCTGCTGATCGCCACACTCACAACTCAAACCCCTCTCACGCCCGTCCGCTCTCAGACTATGAGTAACATTAACCACTGGATTGAACAAGAAATAATAGATTTAAACTAGGAAAAAAATTAGATTCAGGTCGGGTGTGGGTAAATATTGGTTCGAGAATAGGGTAGTAGATTTATGGAATGAGTTGCCAGGTACAGTGGTAGAAGCTACGTCTTTAATAGGTAGCTTTAAACGAAGGCTGGACGTGTTTATGGGATCAGTCGGTTGGTTGTAGGGAGGACAGACAGACTGACTCGGGACCTGTCTAGCATGGGCCAATAGGAGGCCTCTTGCAGTGTCCTCACTTCTTAGGTTCTTATGTAACGTCAGCAAGACTGGGGGGCAATCATTACTGTGGTGGAGAATATGCATCTCAACAGTTAAGTACATCTATCTGCTGCTGCTAACAGCAACGGGGTTCTGGAGCTCCTGAAACAACTGGAGCAAGGCGTTACAGCACCTGTCTACAACGGCAGGAAGGTACTGCAGCAACAGTAACAGTGCCACGGCAAGGGGTGGGTGGGATGTGGAGGGGAGGGGAGGGTGGAGCCACAGACCGCCTAACGAACACCAAGTCCCGACCACTCCCACTTCCGGCTCCTCCCGTGACGAACCACCGCTGCCGCTGTCACTGTTACGTGTGGCCTGCTGATGTTACTGCAACACTTGCTAATACGGCTGCTTCGAGAGAGTTGCTGACTGGGGCATGGGCGAGAGACGTGCGTAGGAAGCGTACAGACCTAAGAGGGTCGACACAAGACTGGAGCTACAGATAGGAGGCTACAGCTGTATAATACATCACATGATACACCTGTGCATAAACTGTGATACTACACGAAGAAGAAATGTCACTACCTACAGATGTGTGGCGACCAGCAACACCTGCAATGCAAATGCACCTGTCAGCTCCAGTGGTCAAGCAATTTACTTTCAAGGAAAAAATTCTCAAGATATATTTTTGTTTAAAGCCTGTACGATGGGCCATCTGCCTCGGCCATGGCTTCAACCAGAGGCTTTACTCTTTACCAGGGCCATGTCTTCAACCAAAGACATCACTCGGTACTGAGGCCATGTCTTCAACCAAAGACATTACTCGGTACTAAGGCCATGTCTTCAACCAAAGACATCACTCGGTACTGAGGCCATGTCTTCAACCAAAGACATCACTCGGTACTGAGGCCATGTCTTCAACCAAAGACATCACTCGGTACTGAGG
>JAYMFT010317370.1:0-10044 GCA_038088735.1 Panulirus argus | reverse complement strand
ATATATATATATATATATATATATATATATATATATATATGTATATATATATATATATATATATATATATATATATGAGGGGACTTGAAAAGTTTCTTAAAATGTTAGCATTTTTGAACTTAATGCTCTGATCTACATTGTTAGTTACAGGAAAAATGTATTTTGATAAAATACTGTAATTCCTTTCCAGCTTTACTCTTATATCGAGCTTTGTGAGTGTGGAATTGAGTCTAATACGTATTAGGTAACCAACACGGAATTAAAAACGCTGTAAAAAATGTAAGGGCAATTAGAAACAGAAACGTATTGATGTTGGAAATAAATGAATATCATCGTAAAATCTAAGTAGAAAAACTAAACCTTAAATAACTAATTGAAAGATCGAGAAACATATTCACTTTAAGATAAGCGTGGGTATGTACAGCGTACAGTAGATCAGCGTGCGTATCTATAATTTACAGTAGACTAACGTGCGTATCTACAGCGTACAGCAGATTAGCGTGCATATTTACGGCCTACAGTAGATTAGCGAGCGTACTTCTAGTGTACAGATTAGCCTGCGTATTTGGAGCATGTAGTAGATTAGCGTGCGTATCTAGAGTTTACAGTAGATTGGCATGCATATATACAGCTTACAGTAGATTAGCGTGAGTATCAACAGCGCTCAGTATTTCCAACTTAGGACGTTATATCATATCTCAGGAGCCCCATTGTGCAAGGAACAGTTGCCATTGATGAAAACGTAACTGGGGAAAAAAATATCAGTAATCCTGAGTCTGGGTGGAGAGCGCTGAATATGTAAACAAGTCGTGGAAACATTCGAGCGTCACACAGCCACAGAACCTGGCAATATTTGGTATACGTTTAAGGCAGTCATTAGAGGATGTTGCCACATACTCTCGACGCATTTCTTTCTTTATCAGGGAGGTGCTCAAGGCCCCCTAGCAAGAAAGGTGAACGTTGGAGGAGTGAATCGTCTCTTTAATGTCAACTTTTATAATCATCTGCCCATTTGGGTCTTGAATGATTCTTTGAGACTATTGCACTGCTTCTTGTGCTACCAATCACAGGATGCACGATAGGTTAGCCGCTGTTAACGGCAACTCAGTTATACAATAAATTGCCTGCGCTCCACCTATCTAACCCCAAAGCAGAGCAGTGCTGCTTTAAGGCACACATTCACACTGGCTCCATCAAAACAGATGATTACTACTGCATATTAGACGATGATAATGACAAGGCCTGTTGGGTTTAAGTACCTATACAGTTATCTTGTATGATTTTCAAATTGGTCTGAAGTGTCTTGACCGTTAATGATAACCTGCCGTTCAAGAAACTTAATTTCATCCCGTGTCGAGGCTAAGGAGGTCTTGAAACTGGTGGATAAATATCAATGAATGACGAATTAGTTCAAGCGCTGTTGAGTGTGCTGCCTGACCTGGTGCTTGGCCTGGTATCTGGCCAGGGGCATGGCTTGGGGCATGGAAATATGTTCTCAGGAATAAAGAAGAATCCAGATCATCTGTATATGAAGAATAGAACGGACTATTACCTTACCTGTTGTGTTAAGTAAAGTCCTTTCTTGTTCATTTCCTGCTTCTTTGGATCTTAGACCATCTGCTTTGGCCTCAGTGGCTTGAGCATCCTAGGTTTAAAAAGAATGTCATAACTTTTATGTCCAGGCGATTATGACTGAAATACGTAGTTCCTGTGTGTTGATGCTAAGTAGACGATTGACCCGTTACATCATGACACAAATGGGAAAAGGCTACAACACATTGATCCATTATGAGACACCTAGGAAAATGCTACAACACCATATAACCCCGGGATGACAGTTGACCTGAAGTCTGGTCTACACCCAGACACTAAGTGTTACCAAGTGCTGTGGTTAATGTATCAAATCTCTTCCCAGGTACGTGTGGCATGAGGCAGGGTTGTGTATTGGCCCAGACGCTTGTATGGACTAGGGAAGGTGACGATCTCCCGTAAGCAGTTCCACGGTCGCCTACAGACGTGGTCATATACTGTGGCAGGTAGTCCTCCCTCCCTGTCGCTACGTAACTTACTGCTTTATGGCCTTAGATTCCATTTGGTTACGGAGGGGTGAAGTGACCGCAGCATATGACTACGGAGGTAAGTGCTCTTGTTGTAGTGAACCTTGTGGAGTCTCTGGAAGACCTGGTAAGAAATGTGTGCCAATCATCTGAAGATTTATTTGATTAGTTTTGCTCTTCGGTCAGTGTGTACAGCAAGAACATGAATCCTTGGTAGGACTGATTATCTTGATAGCTCGGGTCAAAACAATGGTAGCTCATAGCCTGTCAACCAACAGTTTCATATTTTGGGTAGTTCTCAGAAGGCAAAGAGAAAGAAGTTCATGTTCTCAAAACCTCTGGTGGTTTTAGTCTTATTCTTTAAAGAGTAAAACCTAGACATTGCGTTGTCTGAGGGAACGACAAAGTTTCCTTAGCACCTGTTCTTGAAGGCTCGCTAGATTACGACTGAGAGAAATTCTTGTTAAACCAGATAATCGTAGACTGGTTGCCTTCTGCCTGATCGTGAATGACGTCTTGGGTATTTAAGACTCGCAGTTTGAATTTCAGAAATTCATCATTTGCATATATCTGAGACAGAAGCTGATTGTCGATGGGCAGTGGTGGCCCCAGGGTTTGGGGGGGCCTGGGAACGGGAGTATTTGGAATCCCTTAAAGGTCTGGAAGGAAGTAAAGTGTCTGGTATTCAGTCTGACCTAACTCTATCTATGACGTTACAATAAGAATGTGAATAAATGTATTGTGATACATTCACTGCAGTTAATTCTCATTACTACCATAGATGAGAAATATCACTTGATATATGTTATCTAAACTACACTGTAAGTACGTGTAAATGTATGTCACAGACAAAAAAGAGCGCTGCTACCTCTAAATCTGATATCCTTCCTTAAAGATGAAAAACAAGAATAGAGAGAGAAAAAAAAAAAGCATAGTACATGATATCATGACAGGCCTTATGGTAGACAGTGGTATATCAGTTAATCATGAAGAGTCGTTTCTGTAGTATCCTATCAAATAACATGTACCTTTTCGATCCTTCTTGGAGGAGAAGTCCTAAATCATGTGACTGGAATCTATTTCTCTCCCAGTTTTATGTTGTGCTGAATTCGGTGCTAGTCCTGCAAGGTGTTCTTGTGACACAGACGAGCGCAGATATTTTTCATCATCCTTAAAAATGGCCTGTCCCCAGACGGAACAATTACAGGCACAGTGAGAAAAACGCTAAGTGCTAAACATATATTTCGGGAAATATCTTCGATATTACACTTATGAAGGAATTAAGTGACTGCCAAAGCTGTGCACTTTTCTTGAGGCAATTTTTATATAACCTAAAAAAATCCTGATCTCATTTTGCAATTCTGTAGAATCCTCGTCTTCCTCTAGGTCCAAAAATACATCTTTGCAGCCCTTTCCACGGTAATCATCACTCATTTTAGCCAAAAATTTAACTTCAGATATGAATCTCTCTCCCTGGGAGATGAGAGAAACACCACTTTACACGTATTCCATACGTGTCGTAGGCGACTTAAAGGGGCGCTAGGCTGGAAACCCTTCCCTAATTGTATTTCAAATTACAAAAGATAGAACAAAAGAAGGAAAAAGACGAGGAGTGTAAGTGATACCAAGATGAGAGGAAATGAGAGATAGGTGGTATGTTTAAAAAAAAAAAAGAACCAGAATGTTTTGGTTCTGAGTGAAATAAACTCAAGTGTAAGGGGGAAGAATATTTCGTGAATGTCTTAGGGGGAGAGTTAGGAGTTACAGTGAAGGAAAGAACTAAACAAGGTTTTGCGTCTCTGATGAAGGAGTTGTGGGGATGTGCGAAAGAGTCGAAGAAAATGAGCTCCAATCTTATGTTGGTAGAAATGAAAGTGAATTACGAGAGATGGGTGTTACTCACCTGGCCACGAAAGAGGTGAGAGTTTTGGGTGCAGCTGAATGAGTGTGTTAACAGCTTCGATGCGAGAGATCGGGTATTACTGATGGGTGAGTTAAATGCAAAAGTGAGTAATGTAACAGTTGAAGGTTTAACTGGGGGTATGGGGTATTCAGTAAGGTGAACATGAAATAGTAAACCGCTTGTGGAGTTGTATGCTGAAAAATGACTGGTTTTAGGGAGTACTTAGTTCAAAAAGAGGTACATTCAACAGGAATGCATGGAGTAGGAAAGATGGTGAAGGCTAGGGTGAAGGTTTGTAGAGCTTTTTGGAAGAGAAAATGAAATGTGTGGGAAGAGGATGGCGAAAGTAAGTGAAACTGCAAAAGAGGCTTATGCAAAAAGACACCAGGAAAGACTGAATGTAGCACGGCAAAAAGTGAGAGTAAACGAAGCTAGGGGAGTGAATGAGAAATAAGAGGTATTTAAAGAAACCTGTGCTGGCATGTGCGAAAGAAGTGGGGCAGGTGGGAAAGGGTAATGACTAATGGCATGACGAAGTTGCTAGTGAAAGAAAATGAAAAGAGATATATGGGCAGTGTTTGCAGGGAAGGAATGCAAGTAATTGGGAGATATACATAAGAAAGTGGCAGGTGGTCACGATAAAGGTATAGTGGTTGAAAAAAGAAGGCAGTTGAGAAAGCATTAGCAAAAATTCAGGGCGAATAAGAAAATATTTTGGAAAATTAAACGCTTGAGAAAAGCAAGATAATAAACTGAAACATCGATGAACAGGTCAAATGGGAAAGTGGTAACAGGCAGAAATGAGGAGAAGAGGAGATGGAGGTAGTAAGTACCATGAAGGAATGCAGAATACGTTTGTTGATTGGGTGCCATATGTAGGGCGTTTGGGTTGGGGAAGTATTCGAAGTAAGAGTGTCATGGAAAGTGATTTGGTGAAAGAGGTGGTGAAAACCTTGTGTAAGATGAAATGTTGCAATGAGGCTGAATTGGATGGTATTGTAGTGGAATTTCTCAAGACTGCGTTGTTAACCGGCTAGTTAGGATTTTCATTGTATATATATATGAATCAAGGCGAGGAGCTGGTTTATTGACGGAATGCATTTGTAGTGCCATTGCATGAACGCAAAGGGAACATAGGTGAGAGGTATAGTTTGTTGAGGGTATCATACCTGGTAAATCATATGGAAGTGTGGTGAATGAGAGGGTGGTGGCATGTAAAGAGCATCAGATTAGGGATGAGCAGTGTAGTTTCAGGACTGGTAGACGATGCTTTGCCTTGAAGAATGTGTGTGAGAACTACTTAGAGAAACAGAAGGGTTTGTGTGAGGCATTTATGGATCTGGAGAAGGCATATGACAGGGTTGATTGCATGTTCTGTGGAAGGAGTTACGAATATACGGTTTAAGAGAAAGCTATTAGATGCAGTGGGGAGTTTCATCAAGGGAATAAGGAGTGCGTGCATGTAGGCAGGAAGGAGTATGAGTGGTTCTAGGTTCCAGGTTCCACGGCTGTTTGTTTGTGTATGGTTGAGGTGGTGAGGGACGTAAAAGCAAGGATCATGGAGAGCGGGTGAGTTCTGCAGTCTGTGAGAGTTGAGAAGACCTGGAAGGTGAGTTCTTTGTTGTTTGCTGATGACATACCACTGGTGGCAGATCTGAATAAGAAAATAAAGAAGTTACTGTTTGAGTTTAGAGAAATGTGTGAAAATAGAAAGTTGAGAGGAGATGTCAATAAAAACAAGGTTATTAAGTTTAGGAGTGCAAAGAGTCAATTTACCTGGGTGTGGATTTAAGAGGAGAAAACTTGAAGAAAGTGAAGTGCATACATACCTAGGAGTGGACATGGCGGTGAATGGGAACCGTGGAAGCCAAAAGAGGCAACTGATCTGGGAGCAGTGAGGAATATATGAAGAGGTCACTACCTGGAAGGGTGATGATGGGTATGTTTAAGGGTAAAGTCGTTTCGACGGTGATGCATGGATGCGAGGGATAGGCTGTAGATAAGATTGTACGGAAGTGGGTGAATATGCTAGAAATGGAATGTTTGATGACAATGTTTGGTGTGAGAAGGGTTGACTAAGTAAGTAATGACAGGTTAAGAGAGAGGTTTTGTTAAAAGAAAAGTATGGTTGAGAGAGTTTAGGAGGGTGTGCTGAAATGGTTTTGACATATGGAGAGAATGAGTGAGGAGAGGTTAACAGAGAGGACATATGTGTTAGCAGTGGAGGGGACAAGGTGAAGAGGGTGACCTAATTGGAGACGGAAGGCTGAAGTTGATATGATTAAAAGCGATCCGGACCTGAACAAGCAGGAGGATGAGAGGCGTGAACGGGATAGAACGAATTGGAATGATGTGTTATACGGGGGCAACATGCTGTCAATGGACTACACCAAGGCATGTCAAGCGTCTGGGGTAAACCATGGAAAGGTCTGTGGGGCCTGGTTGTAGACAGGGAACTGTGGTGTCCGTGCATTACTCATGACAGCTAAAGAATGGATGTGAGTGAACGAGGCATTATCTTTGTCTATTCCTGGCCCTGTCTCGTTAACGCAGGAAACGGTGAACAAGTATGAAGGAGAGTATAAATCCATACTTGTTCTTATATCGCACCATTTGTTAAATCTGTTATTTTTACATCCACCGTAACAAAGTAATTCAAAGGGAAATTTTTCGTTTGGGGTCATATCTGTTGTCGTCTCATGCTTTATCTAACTGTGTTTTCTCAACATGATCATCAAATATTGCAGTAATGCTTTCAATACCTTCTACCGACTTTTGAAAATCCAGATCTCTATAGTTGCATAATCACAAACTCCTTTCAACAATGCCACTGCAACATAAAGCTGCATATCTAGAATCTACATTACTCTGTTTTTTTATCAGTTGCCATAGGATGTTATATCAGATAACTGTACTAAAAGAACATGAATGATCAAAGCTCAGATAGAAGACCATTGGCTTCAGCATAAGTCACCTATGCTGTCAAGGTCAGGGATTTTCCGTAATTCAGTATCTGCTTGGTGAATTATGGAAGCCTCAAAATGTGCTACTTTCATACCAGGAATGCGGCTCTCCCAACTAATTTCATCTGGCATTTTCAAAACATGTGTAACAAATAATGTTAAAAATGAGGATGCAAAGTCAAGATATAATCTGCGTAAGTTTCTGTAAAGAACTGATAGTATTTTGCAGGACTTGGTTACATATCATAGTACAAGACTGAGGCTGTAACATCAATAAGCAATGTTATGGGCTTTTGGTTAAGTTCTAATGTTCTCTTTCATCCACTAGCATGGTTTTCCTAACCATAAGTTGGAATCATTAGGCTTTTCAAGAATAGCTTCCGCCGATCCAGTTCCGCTTGAGCCATTAAGATTAAAAAATCCAGCAAAATGTTCCTCGATCACAGTTTCAGTCTCTCCAACATTAATAACCAAGAGAATAAGTGTCATTTATTCTTAGTAATGTATGTGTGGGGAATAACCAAAGATGAATGAATAGTATTTTGATGTTAAGTAAGATTTTCCTCAATATTTGATTTACGATCATTTCAATTAATTCCTTTTGCATTTCATTTTCCTAGATAGTGGTCATAGATTACCTCACTTTTAACATACGCTTGATATAGTCTGACGTAAGATGGTCATATCTGGCCCCATGTTTCACTTGCCTTGAAAGAATACCAATATTGCCATCTCCAAGCATTTATGACCTCCAGTTCTTCGTGTAGCATATTTCATATCGTTCGAGAACTGGATGATGGATAACAAACGGTGGAGTATTTTCATTCTGTGCTCTCTGCGCCACCAGCTTTTCTTCAAGTCAGCCTTCCTTTTAACTCATGTCACTTTACCCTGTAGTGCACGTGACCATGTGAGGCCTCATGGCTTTCAAAATTATCTTTGAATCCTTCCAGTTATGTTACCCATCAGAAGATAAATGATTCCGCATCTTACTAAAGAATTTACAGTAAAATTAGCAAACACAGTCACTCAGCTGATATTACAAGACACATTTCTTTATCCTTGCCTTAGGACTCTGAAGAAACCAGATGAAGTAAACCTCCTGCCGTTTGTCACTGGATACATTATATCATCATGCAAATTTTTTCCTCATAGTACCAGTTTGAATGAAATAATCTCAGTTTTGTTGTGACACGTGAATTAATCAGCGTTTAGGGTTTGGAGTCAATGAAGTTCTAACAGCATCATTGTCATGTGTGCCTTCATCATACTCTAGTATTTTCAAGTTTTCTTTATCGTCACGATAACGATCACACTATTGTTAATCAGGACCGTATTCAATCAACTGTCTCATCATTTTCATGTTTAGTTATCATATTGAACAAGTTCTCGAGCCAGCCCATCTTCATCTTTTTCTTGTGTATCAGGGGTTGGGCTCTCCTTTCGTGTAACAATAATGTATTTTTCTAGGGCACATCGCTGCATTTCTGGCCCTGGTTCTCTTGCTGCCACAGTTTTCCCTTTGCTGCTCCAGACTGGTAGTGATATTTTGCCATCTTTGTTTGCTAGAAGAAATAATGGAGTCAATCTAGTAAATACTGGCAATCATTGCTCAGCATAAGATGTGTGATTTGGCTACAAAGAGAAACACCATAATATATTTTGTTGCTGTCTTTAGTAATAAAGCCAGTCACCAGTTAATCATGATATACCTCGTCGAATTTCTCTTGTGTGAATTGCATGGTTTTGAGTGATTTGGTAATTATATATATATGGAAGAAGTCTTTAATTGTTAGTACAAAGGTATGCAGCCAGTGCATCAGGAATTTGTCAGCTAAGGAGCCTTGGAATAACCTGAATTCTTGGATGGGTATATGTATACATTCTACTTGAAGTGTTACTTGAATATACACTGTAGGGTCTACAGATTCGTCTTAGTGTTGGTGAATTTATGTGATAAATATCAATGAATAAGAAAAGGTATTTGCATAAAAGATGAGTCCTCACCTCCTCTCCTATCTGACTGACAAGCATTGGAAGTTAACACAAATGGCCAAAGGGATACGGTTCTCTTTCCATCCTCCACAAAGAACGCTTTTAATAGCAAGTACTCCATGCACAACTCTAGTTAGATATTTTGTCTGATATTTCATATTCAAAAAGAAAAATTCCTGATACGTACGAAAAACAAATTGTAAGAAATAAAGACCTAAAACTTTCCTTTAAGGGATGGATGAAACTCACATCAATTCATCCGTTAAAAAAAAAGTACAAATTTTGAGAGCCCCTTAAAACGTAGAACCCCAGGCAGTTGTCTAATTTGTCCCCCCACCCCCCTCTTCCCGCTCACACCGCTCTGCTACTACGATGGGACGACCGAAAATAACTGATTGTTGTGGATCGATATAACGAACGAGGGGATGCGAGGACCGCAACGCATTGTCACGGCGTACGCCCATATACTTGATATTCATGAAAACCATTCATTTTGATGGTACTCCAAATTTTGGAACTTCACAGTCGTGTGGTCGAACTGTTTACAGAAAATCTAGAAACACGCACATGACTTGCAGGCAAAAAAAAAAAAAAAGAATGGGGAGGTGGGAGCAACCACTGAGTAACCTTCAACCAAAGAAAACGAAGTACAGATAGTGAAGTGACCAAATGTGAGTACCAGAGTATCTAAGAGCAGAGAGCTTGCGGGAGAATAGCTGAAGAATAACAAGTGAGTCATGGAAAGGCGAATCAGGAAAAAGGGAGAACGAACTTTAATGAGGAAACACTGCCACCATTGTAATCATAAATCACTTTCCAATAACTTTTCTACAAGAGGTCAGGGTAGCACTGAATTAGACACGACAACCCTGGAATCACTGGATATCAATCTAAACCTGGGTTAAACTGAAATAATGCCGCCGTCCCTTTGTACACAGTAAGATAAACCCGAATGACCTTTTTGTCCTAACGTATGACAGTAAAGTTTTGTAAAATACTAACTACTGGTAATGTGAGCCTCATGGGATTTGACTGGTTGCTCACTGATGTGAGACGAAGGGTATTCGATAACTTGTAATCGAATAGTCATTTTCTTATTAGGGGCGATCATATATATATATATATA
>JAYMFT010317359.1:0-10044 GCA_038088735.1 Panulirus argus | reverse complement strand
GAGAGAGAGAGAGAGAGAGAGAGAGAGAGAGAGAGAGAGAGAGAGAGAGAGAGAGAGAGAGAGAGAGAGAGAGGAAGTACCAGAGGTCAGGACTGACGCAAGTGGGGATACAGCTGAGGAAACAGGGGGAAATTGGGGAGTTTAGCAGGAAGGGGTTGCGCTGGGCAGTTTAGCAGGGAGCTAGAGAAGAAACATGGATGCAGAAGGTAAAGGAGGAAACTTATGAGTGGGTGAGGGATTGTGTGAGGAGGAGGATGGATTAGGTGGGAATGGCGAGTTGTGAGAGACATGTTAAATGGGTCAGAGTGACGGTTGGAGGCAGAGGGAGGGTGACTGAGGGGGACGCAGACAGACAGACAGACAGACAGAATAAAGGGGAGAGTGAATGATAGAAGGTGGTGGGAGAGTGGACGTGGTGGAGCGAGAGGAGGAGAGAGAGAGAGAGAGTAGAGGTGAGAGTAAGGGAAGGGAAGCGTGAGACGAGGAAAGGTACGAGAAAAGAGCAAAGGAGAGATCAGAAGAGGGAGAAGGAAGGGAGGAGAGTAAGTGAGGGAGAGGGTAGAGTGGAAGGAGGGAGAAGGTATGAGAAGGAGAGGAGAACAGTGATGTGGGAGAGGAGGAAAGGAAGGGAGAGGGGAGAGAAGGTAGAGTGTGTCATTGAGGGACACACAATTAGTCCGGAGGTTGGAAATCGGTAACAAAAGCGTGTGTGAGTGTGTGTATGAGTATGGTGTGTGTGTTTGTGTGTGTGTGTGTGTGTGTGTGTGTGTGTGTCCATATGTGTTGCATCACATGCAGATAAACAGGTTCTGGCAAGCAAAAAGTGCACACGTGCACCGCATGTCATGCCGAAAGTAATGTATGCAAATGCAGGTGGACTAATTGTTACTGGTAAAAACCTGGAACCCAAGATAACATTAGGGAAAATTCACCTAACATTGTTGGAGTTGCGGAGACAAAAGTTACGTGAGGTAAGTCCTGCCCGTTCTGTCCGGGAGGGTACGTGGTAGCGAGAGAAGACAGTGGAGGAGGAGGAAGAGGAAGAGGATTAGCCCTCTTGATAAGAGACAGCCTGAAGTGTCAGGATGTACCATAAGGTTATGGGCTGTTGATGATATCTAATCCACCTAAGAATCTTAACGATCCGGAAGAAATATACAGTTTTTAAGAACGAAGGAACAAACTGGATGGCAGATGAAGATGTATAACACGCACTTCTCAGAGGTAACACGTTACTGACAATGGGAGAAAAAACTTTTCAAAGAGAAAGTCAGGAGGAACTTGGATTATCATGGGGATTGAAAGTGATTGGAATATTTTTTAAGAGTGTACACAGGGGACAATTCCCATACCAACATGAGTGAAGATGATAGTATGAGGACTGACACACCACCAGGACTAGATCTTAGCTGCACACATGATAGCATGGACATTGAGAATATTAAATACGATACACCGACTGGTGGAAGTGCTCATGTAATGCTTGTGTTTCATTATATGGCACGTGGGGACATTAAAAAGGAGCAGAGATGAGACCAGACTCAAAGAGGAGATACAGTCGTGGAAAACTGCACAGAACTCGACATTATCTATGGGAACATAAACTGGGAAGTATAATTCAGCAGCCAGGAACCAGGGCATTGCGCTGTAAGGCTGTGTGATATTTAAAGTGAAGGAGTAGGAACGTGGGTACCTAGAGCCTCACGTATAAAGGAAAGGAAAGTTTAGAAAGAGGAACGAGTGGTGCAGTAAAGATGCTTAAAAACAAAGGAGCTTTGCGATGCACTGTGACGAATATATTGACTACTTAAGGCAGTCAGCGTTTATAAGGCATAAGCATAAAGAAATGAGTGTATTGTGATAAGATCGGAGGAAGAAAAAGCTTTGAAAAGACTGTTGTAATTATTGCAGAGGATAATCCAAAACATGTCCATAAATTCATCAAAAGTGAATTATCAGTTAAAGTGCAGCTAATCAGGGTAAGCATTCGGAGAGAAAAGTCGTGGAGGATGATGTGAGGATGTGCAAGGAACTGAATGACATTTTTAAATATGTTTTCGTAGCACAAGACACTAGAGCTCCTATACCAGTGAGATGGGAAGGGGAAGAGGTATTGGTAAACAATGAGATATCTAGAGGACATAATTAGTTTGCTGACAAAGATTAGATAGCATTCAAGTACATGGCCGAGAAAATATACAAGAAGCTGTTCACATCTCAGAATAAATCAAAACCAGAATATGCTTCTCAAGGTTTTTCACCGCACTTAAATAATCACAAAGAACTGATAGAGAAAATCTAGAGGAGGGTAAGAAAGTGGCACTAGAATTAAGAGAAATGAGTTACAGGGAAAGGTTAGAGGTTTGAAATTTGACCACAATTGAAGAAAGAAGAGCAAGGGATGACCTCTTTGATGATGCAGACTGTGAACAGTTCACTGTAAGAAATAAAGACAAAACAACTAGGGTCCATAACATGACCTTAAGCATGGAACTTGCTAAAAAGAAATGTAAAGAATGGAGGATGAATGGAATAGATTGAATGGTGAAACTGTGACTGTGGGATGCATAAAACTGTAGAGAATGCCCAAGAGATAGGGCCACACGAGTTTAGAACTTCCACCCAGTGCACTACAAATTGTTGATCACACACACACACACACACACACACACACACAAAGAAGAAAGTGAACAACCCACAGTATTTAGAATACTTTTAAAAGAACGATCAAGACAGCAGACCAACGGCAAGGAAAGAATATATGAATTATGAATATAATCAAGACGGTGGTATTAAACGTGTCACCAGAGGGCAGTATGCCAGCGTTACAACACAAGATGCTGAACGACAGGAGGGAAAGAAAGAGGTTGAAGAAAACAAGAAACCAAGTCTTGAAAACAACAATAAGAATTATGGAAGACAACAACAACATTATGACAAGAACAATCCCTCCCTCATCTTCCGTGTCCTTGTGACGTCCAACTTACTAAGTACCACGGGTCACTACGGACGACCCTTGCCCGTCGTCCGTGTCCTGATATTTAGAGCCATATAGGACAGGACATTGGACGACCCTCTCCCCATTCTCTCGTGTGTCTTCCATCTAGGGCAGGAACGGCAGACGACCCTCGCCCCGTCGCGTCCATATCCGTGTCCTAGCTCCCCGGCCGGCCAGGGAAGAGGCTACGGACGGACGCGGAAAGCCGTAATATCCATCACTTGGGAGAGTGAGGTGAACGTCTGCACGCAGAGGCTCCTCTCTCTTCCTCCTTCTCTCCCTCCCAACACTGGCTGGGCTTCTGTCTTTTGTACACACGCTAACACACACACACGCACGCTACCCGATGGAACCTTGACATTCACAAACACATCGACGACACAAACAAACACACCCACATCACCTTCACAGACCCGCCAGACAGACACACGCCTCGCCTGCTTATTACAGCATCACAGACGTACAAACAGACAAAAAGAATAACATATATGACAGCGGTCGTCACCTGCTGGGGGTAGGAGAAATGCTTAGGAATGTGATATAGAATAATAATACACAGGACAATAAGACAGGCATAAGCAATAAACTGGCATTACAGCAACACATGACAATGGCAAGACAAGATAAAAGCAAAATAAGATAACATCAAGACGTCAGCAAGACACAGGACGATAACTTGAACAAAATAACAAGACACAAGACATTGCTAAGACAACACCCAGACAAAATAAAAGAGTGACTGCAGACGGCGGGAAGACCCGGTGTGACCCTCCCTGGTTGTGTGTGTGACGGGGACCAGTGGGCAGGTGAGCTTGACGGCTCTCCTGGTGGACGCTGACACCTGTCAAGGCTTTGACAAGACATAAAAGACCTGAAGTACTGGACGCCTCTCTTGTGAGTTTGGATGGCTGTCAAGAAGGTAAGATACTTGAGGATGGAACAGAGGGACTTGACAGCTCCTCTGTTGGGCCTCAGCCTGTCATGGGTCAAGCCAACCATACAAGGAGCAGGAGGCTTGACAGGTCACGCGGAGGATCTCAGCCTGTCAGGGGGTATCAGGCCAGCCATTTAAGGAGCAGGAGGATTTGACAGCTCACATGGTGGGACTTACCCTGTCAAGAGGGTGTCAAGCCAGCCATGGAAGGAGCAGGAGGGTTTGGCAGCTCCTCTCGTGGGTCTCATCCTGTCAAGAGGATGTCAGGCCGACCGGAGCATCACTGTCAACAATCTGTGCCACTCGTGTCCGCCGCACACTTCCTGTTGTGTGCTCCTCGTGTTCTGCTGCTTCTGTCTCCCTCTTTCCGTATCCGTCTCCTGTCTTAGATCTCTTTTCCTGTCTTTCTGTCGTATCTTCCTCTCACGTTTTCTACATGTTTGTCGTCCCCCTTTTTTCCTCGTATTTCTCTTTTGTCTTCCTTCTCTTTATCTGCTCGGGGTGTTCATCTTTTCCCTCACACCTTTTCTTCCATCTGTCGATGGTACAGACTGTAGCAGCAGCACCTGCCCTCCACCACAGCCATCGTGGAAAGCAAGATCACAGACTGTATCTTATCCTCCATGTTCCTTCGTTTGTGGGTAATGACTCTCTCTGTTCGATCCCCGTTTTCTCTACAATCCTGTTTTATTTCTTCCGGTATATTTTCATCCTTCCGTAAGTGGACTTGATTTGATAAAGTGCAGATTATTATCATTCTTATTATTATTATTATTATTATTATTATTATTATTATTATTATTATTATGTAGCGAAATATTGACATCGCCAGAGATGGTTAACTGGTGTTCACCGTCAGAGATGGTTTAATGGTGTATACCGCTAGAGATGGTGTACTGAAATACACTGCTAGAGATGGTTTATTGTTGTATACCGCAAGAGATGGTTCACAGGTGTATACCGCAAGAGATGGTTTACTTGTGTGTACCGTTAGAGATGGTTTACTGGTAGTGTGTATAGACCTAGGGCCCTCGCGTCCTGCCCGTAAACCTCCCGTCGCCTATTGAGTTCCCAGTATTATCAAGAAATGTTGGGCGTGGCCAGATACAGCGGGCGATAGGAGGAGGAACTAAATGAAATAGAAAAAAAAACTCAAGTCTCATGACAGTGACTTATTGTGGAAAGGAAAAGGTGATCGTACTGTTTTGGTTGGGCAAGAAATAAAAGGCGTGAATTTTTATGGTTTCGTGCAATGGTGAGGGTGAGGGAGACTCCCGACGGTACGATTCTTGGGTACGACGACGGTACGGTACTTAAGTACGACGGTACGGTACTTGAACACGATGGCACGCTGCTTGAACGCGATGATATGGTACTTGAGCAAATGATGGTATACTGTACTTGAACACGACGACGGTACGGTCCGTGAGCACAGCGGTACCAACCCTGAGCGAGATGATACGGCTCTTCTGCAGGACGCCACGGACGACCCTTAGGGATGATAGCCATACCCCTGACCTGACCCTTAAGGGACAGGACAGAGGTCAGACCATTGTGCTCAAGGGTCGTAAGCATCATGCTCAAGGATCGTACCGCCGTGCTCAAGGATCGTACCGTCGTGCCCCAGGGTCGTACCGTCGTGCCCCAGGGTCGTACCGTCGTGCCCCAGGGTCGTACCGTCGTGCCCCAGGGTCGTACCGTCGTACCCCAGGGGTTCATTACCATGTCTGTCAAGTCGCCAGAGTGTCAGAGTAATAACGTCATATGAGCCAGCACCAGACTTAGGGACAGTCTGTAGTGATACAGTGGCTGGCAGCCGCCCCTGCAGACCTTCACGCTTGGTGTGTCTTTAGCCTCAACGTTGCAGTGGTACACGGGATTGGCATAGAGCGGTACCGTGCCTCACCCATACCTGCGACCGGTACAGCGGCCACATCCAGACTGGGGGACCGGTACGATGTACCATTGTCATCCGGTACGGACCTGAACGAGAGCCAGAGTACCCCTTCGCTACTTCCTTAAGTAATAAACACCTTTTGCTTCACCATGACGGCCATGACTGGCTCATGCATTTGCCACGACCACGTCTGCTGGTGCATGACAGAAAGTATTTAGGGTCGTATGCGCGACTTACACACACAGGACGCGCAGAGCGATTTAATTCGACGCGATTTTTTTAAACTCTCTTAGAATCGTGAACAGGGTGGTAACATATTCCTATGGGTATCATGGATTTATTTTATTTTTATTTTAGCCGTCTTAGGTGCTAAAGCCTCTTTAAGAATGGTTGGAGGCGGACTTCATGAAGGTAATATGACTCATGTCGATTACATAAATGTAATCAGACTCACTTGACAAATTAGTTATAAAAATACAATGATAATATAGCTGAAAAAGCACATCTATATCGGAAAGTTCTTTTCCAGCGTCTCGTCTCGGTTGTCTCTCTCACAGAAAGAAAGATTTTCGGATCAAGGAACCACCCACCACTCCGTCGTCTACATGGAAATCATTTTAGAGCAGAACCCAAGACAGTGTTGCAGCGGCGCAGGCCAGCATGTGGGCAGTGTTGCTAACAAAGTCTTCCCTGGGTTTCAGTATGACGAGATATATACATGAGTGTGTGCATATATATATATATATATATATATATATATATATATATATATATATACCGGACTCCTCCTGCAAGTAGTTACAGCGAGAGAGGCCAGTCTCCGTTGACTAGGCAGTATGATCGCCAGGGGACAGAAGAGATTCCAGTCTTGTCCAGGACCTTCTTGCTCCGTGGGAGTCCATCGTTCCCCTGCACCTGAGGGGTGTGTGGCTTTGAAGCTGCAGGAACCTTATAGAAATGGGCCTTGGAATATTTATTCATTCGTTTATTCAATTACGCCAAGAATTGCGTAAGAAACCACTGGTAACCAAATGACAGGTCTCTGGGATTAAGACGGTAGACCCAGAGAACCATCCACACAACCAGAGACCCAGCTACATTGACCTAAGCCCTGGACCATCCACTCTTGTTTTGACCCCGTGATCCCTTGGATATAATGGCCCAATGATTATTGACCTGACCCCTAAGGGCCGCATCAGAGACCAAGCCATCGTAGGCTAAGGTCGTGACGTCGTCCTGAAAAGGATAAATGGCCATCTTGTACACAGGTAGAGTCTCCGGTGCGCTGATCGGGAGGGCCTGCATCCCGGTGGGGCCGCCCACACTGCACCTGGCCCTCAGGCTATCAGATGGTCTGGAGGGAATGCCTCTTGGGACGTCCCACACTGCACCTGGGCCTCTGATTCTGAGACGGTCGAGAGGGCCGGCCCCCTGCGTCCAAGGTCTTATTGTCAAACTTTTCCCCCTGCGCCTGGCCACACTCCTGGGATGAATTCGCCGACGATGGATGCCCCAAGACTTGTGGGATGGCGTTCCTCTTATTCATTAGATGTTACATATTACGTTTTCCATCTCATCTGGCTGTAAGATGTTACTGGTATTGGGAAGAATTTAGAAATCGGTATTTCTTGCATATGAGATCTTATGTTGGCTCTTTAACGACGGTACCAACACTTAAGGTTCTGGTATAAGTAACGGACGACTGGTACCAGCTCGTAAGGTCCGTGAACAAGTAACCGACCGGTACCACTAACAAGTAAGGTTCTGGTACAAGTAACACAATAAAAGTACCAAAACATAAGGAGTATGTGCTGCCCCCCACACAGGGGTGGTGGACCAGTGGTGTAGTGTCTCCGAACCTGAGGGAGACCTCCAGTGGTGTCCTGGACCAGCCAGGGTTGTTGGGAGGCCAACTGTGGTGTCCTGTACCAGCCAGAGTTTTTAAGGAACACTAGTGAGGCTTTCATTGTGGCGTCCTGGGCCCACCAGGGTCGTAAGGAACACTAGGGAGGCCTCATGTGGTGTGCTGGAACTGCCATGGTTGTAAGGAACACAAGGGAGGCCTCCAGTGGCGTGCTGGGCCTACCAGGGTCGCAGGGAACAGTAGGGAGGTTGTACGTTCGTTGAGGTGAGCCGGGAGGAGTGGCGGTTGCGTGACCACTCAGGCAACATGGAGGTCAAGGTCAGAGGCTCCTCCTGCCGCAGCCCGCCACACACATTCCTACTCCTCTCCTCCTCCTCCTCCTCCTCCTCCTCCTCTCACCACGGGTCACCAACACGACCTTTACTCTTTTTTTTTCCGACATCTTTACTTTGTCCTTCCGTCTCACCTCACCTCCCGACCTGCCAGCCGTCACTTCCCAGCCCCCTACCCCGCCTGTCCTTGCCTCGCCCCCTTCTATTTTATTTCTCTCCCCTGACGTATCACCACCACCACCACCCCGTAACATAACCCCCAGGACGTCCCCTCCTACCCCAGGACGAGGCTGCCACTGGATCCCTGGAACGTGTGGTCATGCGACCCAACTTATCCAGCCGCCTTCCAGCGGGCCACCGACAAAGATCCTTCCCATGACGACCCCGTGCTGCCCTCCCTCCAAGTGGTTCATGACGACTCTCTGGCCTCTCTCCAGAGGTTGGTGGGGTGGAATGTTAAGAGGGGAGCGTGAGACACGAGCCAGAGGAGCAGGTGAGTAATGGAGGTTGTGGCTGGGGTCTGTGTCTGTGTGTGTGTGGACTCCTCCCTCCTAGCCTGCCTCTCCTCCCGGCTTCCCTCCATCGCTCCTTCAACCGTTTCTTCTGGCCGTTTTCCTCGCGCCTTGTACGTCCGCCCTTTATCCCCTCCTCTCGCCAGTACGTAGTAGGTTATCGTGGTTTCCTCCAGGCCGTCCCCCTTCTTTCCCGTCCGTGGCAGTGTGTCCTTGTCTACTTCCCACCTGCCGTCCGTGGCAGGCTGTCTTAATCTGCCTTTCTCAGGCCGTCCGTGGCAGGCTGCCCTGGTTCCCCCCGTCTGCCGGTAAAGCAACATTGGCCCATCAAGTGAAGGAAACACCAATAGATTCTCTTTATCACCTCCTTTATTCCTCCCCCTTCATTATCTGATTCTCTCTCTCTCTCTCTCCCCTTCCTTTGTATATCCACCCTGGCCTTCCATTTCTTCTTTCGTCCCTCATATTTTCGTCTCCACCCCTTCAGCTCCCTTATCTGTCTCTGTCTCATCCCCTCCCTTCATTTCCTTCTCTCACAAGTGCTGCTGTGCACCTCTCCCACTGTCCTCATGCGGTCTGCCTGCCTGGCCCTGCTATGTGGGGACGCAGAGGCGTCAGATGACAAGGAGAGGCAGCAGTTGGCCTTCCCAACTGGTCGTCTGCCGTTGGTCGACCTCGCCACACGAGGAGAGGCAGCAGTTGGCCTCCCCAGCTGGTCGTCTGCCGTGGGTCGACCTCGCCACACGAGGAGAGGCAGCAGTTGGCCTCCCCAACTGGTCGTCTCCGTGGGTCGACCACACAGGAGCCGTCCAGGAAGCTCTTGTCTTTATCTTTCTTACGAGCTCGTTGTCTCTGCCTGGTTTGCTGCCTCGCTGTAATGGTTTCTCGTCGTTCTTTATTTTTATTTCTCTTGGTTTTCGTTAAACAGTTTCTCGTTTCTTATCTCCAGTGAGCATATTTTCAGTAGTGTTATTGTTTTGACGGTATATTTCCTGCGGCGTCGGTAGGCCGTCACGGCTGGTTGCTCGTTATGTGTGTGTGTGTGTGTGTGTGTGTGTGTGACCAGCACCTCACCAGCGGGTAAAACCACAGTCACCGGACGGAGTTGATCCTGTCTTTGTTCCCAAGGAACCTTGAGCCTGTCTTTAACCCTGAGGTACTACCGTGATCCTGAGGGACCTTCGTTATAACACGAGGCCGCTGGGTCGCCTGCATTAGTTGTTAAAACCTTCGCCCAGATTTTGAAGGAAGCGCACGCAGAATTTAGGTACTCTTGGAGCAACGGCTCAGCCGTGACGGAATAACAAATGAACACGCAAACGTTTCAAGGCCAGTGTGCGTGTCTTAAAACCTTACCCAAAGTCTGAAGTACTAACGCCCTAAGGTTAGGGACTTTATGTACTAAGTACGGTACGCTTGTGGAAAAGAAATGTACAAACGGACAATATATATATATATATATATATATATATATATATATATATATATATATATATATATATATATA